>JAEIFU010000465.1:0-129561 GCA_018904235.1 Lordiphosa stackelbergi
GTATAAGATAAACAATAATATTAATGCTGAGTTGACTTAACAAACGGTTTTGTTGTTGTTTAAAGCAAATATTATCCAATTGAGAACAACTTCACACATTCGAAGAACATTTCTATCATTTGTTCTCAAGAATTTTGAGACCGTCTTGTTCTTGTTTTAAGTTGAAGGCAACTTATTTTCTGAACAGGTTTATTCCCTCTAAGTAGTGATTTCCAACATACAGCTATTTATGTCGAAGCGCCAGAAGCATTTTACCGAATTGAAGGCGTTTTGTACCTCTAGCGTTACCGCTAGGCAGTACTCTTTCGCCCCTCGAGACCATTCCGATTTTATTAATTCATTGGTTATCCATTTTGAATGTCATTAAGAAGCGGATCTGCAAACCCAAGAAATTCGTCGGAGTTTCGGTTTGCGGCTTCGAACCAAAATGTCGGCAGACATTTTACAATCACTTTTTTTAAAAAAAAAAGGCTTATGAACTTAGGAAGCCGAATGAAATTACAAAATAAACTATTAACAACTCCGACACGGTGGAGGAGTTTTGCCCGGACTCGCAGCCCATTGTAGTCAAAGACGTAATTAGAGCTAACAAAACTTTAATAACAAAGAAATCCTAAGGAAGAAAAAACGAGAAAGGCAAAGCTAACTTCGTCTGCACCGAAGTTTTGATACACTTGAAATAGCTTGTCACAACGGTCTTCGACCAAACTTCGCAAATCAGCTTAAAAACATGACATATTACCCATGACCGTGTTTCAGAGCGATAATATTGAGAACAAACCAGTTTTTCTCGCTAAAACCCATTTTTCGAACGAACATTTGTATGGCAGCTACAAGAAGTAGTCATCCGATCCGGTCGGTTCCGACATATTAGCAGCGTGCAGTAAAAAGAAGACTCTGTGCAGAGTTTCAGCTGGATAGCTCCAAAACTGAGGGACTAGTTCGAGTAGAAACAGACAGACGGACAGACGGACGGACAAAGCTTAATCGACTCAGCTCGTCATGCTGATCAAGAATATATAATATATACTTTATGTGGTCGGAGATGATTCCTTCTATGCGTTGCAAACTTCTGGGCAAAATTATAATACACTTTTCAAGTGTATAAAAATGATTGAATGAAAGCTCAAAAAATCACTTTGTTTTGAATCATTGATTGATTTTAGCTGAAAAATATTTTCCCCACCTTAGCATATAAAATAATGTCCACAGACATGCCTTGTGTTATATTGAAAAGGTAGCAGCATTCAGTTAGGGACTCAATCATGCATTCAACTAGCTGCCCTCCTATCAATTTATTTTCAAACACTCACCCAAACAATACAAAAATCAATATGCGAAAAATTCTAGAAAGGGAAAATTTTCGCCACCATCAGGGATAAGCGTAAAGAGTGAGCAGTAATTAAATTGGGTTGACTTCCGTTTGGGCAAGCGGAAATGAGCAACAATAGTAGGTAAATCCATAGAAGCTTTGCTGATGTGTTTGTTGGGCCAGATGTGGCTGATGATTGGATGTGGACATAATCCTGACTAGCATATAAGGCATTATGCTAATCAGGACGAGCGAGCGGTATGCCACATTGTCTGTTGCTAATTAATTTGGCGTCTGCATCCAGTTGGCTGGGCTAATTAACAAGTGGCAAACCTGATTAATTAGAGAAATGTTATGAAGACTCTCAGCTGATCTTTGCTTTGTGTGCACTCATTGTGTGTGCCAGTTGATGTGTGAACTTATCGAAGGTCGGCGCATTCATTTTACTCTTTAAAATACACCACACAGATTTTAAAGAAAATTCAATAAGAGCATTGTTCACATTCTTCTTATACATTTTCACAATATTTTTGACTCTTTTGTTGCCTTTTTAGTGTCTGTCAGATTTGTCGCATTCACATTTGATATTGCTACAATGATTGATTCTTATTGTCTGGCCAATGACATTACGGCTTTGTCAATGTCATAATTGTTTTTCAAACTAAATACTGGCTTTGACTTTATTGAATTAGATATACGCTGTCGTAGATGGAACCAAACCAAAATTCATAGAATTGTGCCACAACAATTGTGAACGATTTTAAGCTTTATATTTTTTTTTCAGCTAAAATTGGTTATTGGCCGTTGACAAATATGGGGACTATAGAACAGATACAACAGCTCGAAATTGCCAGGGGTGAACGAATTTGTATAACAAGAGTGTTATGACCTAAGATTAACTGGTCTAACAATTTGTTGTAGTGGGTAAGAATTTGTTTTATGCAAAATGTTGATTGAAAACGGAAATTTATAAAATGGAATAATATGAAAACTTCTTCTTGGAAAAAATGCGGTACAAGAAATCCTTTCAGAAAGTGTTCTCAGAACTTTTATTACTATCATAAAAAATTGAGCGTATAAAAATAATTTAAAGTGCTGAATCGGAGCATTTTATTTCAATATCATATTCATACTCTCATATTACGACTTCGAGGTAGGTAAATCAAGTTGTGTAATGGCAAAAAGAATACGTATATTCATTTAAAAATAACGTGACGCTAGCTTTCAGTTCTTTCTTTTCTTTCAGAACTTTTGTAAGCCGTGGTAGAGTGCGTATGAAAGACAACTGTAATGAATTAGGTCTATCTGGGAAAAATGTCTTTGCGCTCTTAGAATTTATGAACCAAGCTTTTGATAGGTAAAAGAACCGGTCCGAGAACCGAACTTAATACTTTTCAAAGGGTTCTAACCCTAGGACAAAACCGTTTTTGTCCTTGTTATTCTTAGTGTAAAAATGGTATAATGTGTTCGCCCAAATATATTTAACAGGCAGAGAAAAGCATCTTCGACTCCATCCGCTCAAATCGACTTCATATATGCGCATTTCCACAGAAGGGTCCAACGAGACTGAAAAAATTTTTTTTTAAAATGATTTTTCTTAACATAACATTGAAAACAAAAATCAAAATAAATACTTAAATGTATGTACAGCGTTTCTGATACTTTACTATAAGAAAATTGGCCTGAATACCGAAGATATGTCCATTTCACTGTTAGCTTTTTTTAAGATGTCGCGTTTTTCATAATATTAAAGCTTACAAAAACAAAACTAATGTACATAATTGAATATGATTGCACTCAATAAAAAGCTGCAGTATTCCCCTTTATTTAATATTTAACTACTTCAAAATTTTTATTTAACTTTCGCAGATTTATGCATTTTTTTAGATGCGGTCGCGTGATAAATCGCATGATTTTTTATACCCTTGGAGAGGGTATATTGAAATTGTCCGGATGTTTGTTTGATATAGCCATGTCCGTCCGTCTGTTTCTATGCTATCTCCTCCGTCAGTTTTAAAGCTATCGTAACCAAACTTTGCACGAAGTCTTTTGGTACAAATACGCTGCACATTTGTCGGAACCGGCCGGATCGGATGACTATAGCATACAGCTGCCATAGGAACGATCGGTTGAAAAAGTAGTCTTAGTTAGAAAAACTTTTTTGTTTTCAATGTTATCGCTCGCAACCCTCGTATTTTTAAGTTTTCTATGATTTCACATAATTTCACCGAGATTTATCAAAATCGGACAACTATATAGAATAGCTGCCATACAAAAGATAGGTCTGAAAAAAAGTTTTAGTTTGAAAAACTTTTTTGTTTTCAATGCTATCGCTCCCAAACTCGTTACTGATCAATATGATATGCTAACACATAATTCTGTCAAGTCTGATCCAAATCGGATGACTATAGCATATAGCTGCCATAGGAATGGTCGGTCGAAAAAATAGTTTTTGTGAGAAAAACTTTTTTGTTTTCAATGGTAGCGTCTTTGTACGTTCCAGTTATGAATATTATCTGTCTCAACACAATTTTGGAGAGTTTGATCAAAATCGGATGAATATATCGTATAGCTGCCATATAAAAAACTGGCAGGAATATATCATGATCCAAGGGTACATAAACTTCGGTCGAGCCGAAGTTAGCTTTCTTCTATTTTTTAAAGTGAATTTTAATCGTCAAATCGACAGAACCTACCTTTAGCACTTAATATACTGCTGCAAAAATTCTACCAAAAAATAGAAACAAAATCAATAATTTTTGTGGTCTTTCTCCGCTTTTTAAAGGCGTACTGTGGGAATGCCCATATGGTATACTAGTAGATCCGAGCGCTTCGCTGCTTGCTAAATGAATTTATTGTTTAATTTGTCGATCGTAAAATTTTCCGTTCTACAGAATGACACAAAATGAAGTGAAATAGCTGATCGCTAGAGACCATTGCTCTATGAAAAATGTCGTGCATATTATTCTGGCGACTGTTTTTCCGTGCATGCATTCTTCAATCAATTTTTTATGCTGAAACTCGAAGTGGTCTGAAAAAATTGTTATTTCACGGTATCCAAATTCATTGGGACAACAACCGTTCAACGGAGAATTAAATGGGCTTTTATAATAAAATGTAAAAAAAAATAGCATAGAATAAAATAGTTAATCCAGTGATGGCCAAAGTTCAAATTTCAAAAAAATAGTTGAAAATGACACATCTGTAAGCGGTATTTCTCAGCCATCGCGTTAAATTTGTCAAACCATTGATTTATTTGTTTTGGATTTCTCTCGTCGCTATCGGAATTGATAAAGTTATGAACAATCGGACGGTTAATTCGCAAGTTATATCTATTGATTTGAAGTAAAATAGCAAAAAGCGGTTTTTGGGCCATAACATCAGATTTTGGGGGTGTTAGGAAAAAACCAAGTATGAGGAAATGCTATACTCGACTGGCCCAACAATATGTACTGAGTCTCATGAAAAGTATGTGCAGATTTTTTTTTTGTAACACTGTGTTATTTTCGAATAACCAAGCAATATTTCTCGACCCTCCATAAAAATTTGTATTTTGTATTTGGGCCTTAATGGACCTTAAAGCTCACTCAAATGGAAAATTTTAGGTTCAAGACTTTGTCAAATTAAAAATATGTTAGTCATCTTTTTCATTTAAGGCAACCTTCTACCAATTGCAACAGACGTATATGTACGTTAATCCACAGAAACCATTCAAAGAGTTTCTCAATTTTGTTATGAATGCTTAAGCCTGTGGCCAAATATTTGGCTTGCCATTCGATTCGTAGCTATTCATGCATATGCATTCGTGATACATTGTTTTTTGTTTTTATCTCGCAGGCTTATATTACACGATAGTTGTTTTTGTTGTTCGATTTCCGCAGAGATTTTCTCACTGAATGCCTCTTTCCATCACCAACGCGTCCGTATGAGTTGCCATGGGAGCAGAAAACGATTTGGGCTATTGTATTTGGCCTGATGATGTTCGTGGCCATTGCGGGCAACGGCATTGTGCTTTGGATTGTAACAGGTAAGCGCTCAAGTGGGGACGGGCTGGCAAAAATCACGTATACGCCGCATGACCATCGATTTGTCTTTACTCGTCACGTTTTCTCTTTCTATGTCACTCCGTAGGACATCGCAGCATGAGAACAGTCACAAATTACTTCCTGCTCAACTTAAGCATTGCCGATCTGCTCATGTCCTCGCTGAATTGTGTCTTCAATTTTATATTCATGGTGAATTCGGATTGGCCATTTGGCTCAATTTATTGCACCATCAATAATTTTGTGGCCAATGTAACAGTCTCCACATCGGTTTTCACCCTGGTGGCCATCAGCTTTGATAGGTAAGATAGTGGCAGACTAAAACGATATCACTTATTACACTTTTTTTTTGTGTTTTTTTCAGGTACATTGCCATTGTGCATCCGCTGAAGCGTCGCACCTCTCGTCGCAAAGTGCGCATCATTCTAGTACTGATCTGGGCACTCAGCTGTGTGTTGTCGGCCCCTTGTTTGCTCTACTCCAGCATCATGACCAAACAGTAAGTGGGTAATTCCGCCAAAGCTTTTCCATTTGCTTTTTGTTTTATACACAACTTTGTAATCCCTCCTAGCTCAACGGAGCAACTCCTGCTGCTCCGTTATCGATTTAATGTAGCCACCTCCTGCTAGTTCCATGACTAAAGTTTGTTGGATGTTTCCATATTTATTTGATAAAATCATTTTCATTCATGTAAATCATCTTGAATGCGAGGGCACGTCTTCATTTGAATTTTACGCAAATTTGGCAACTTTCGCATGTTTCAATGAGCCCAAAGCTGAAGAGGGAGCCGTTGTAGTCTCATTTAATAGAATTGAAGCATCTTTTACTTAGACTTTTTGGTTGTGTCTGGATAAAAGGTCTCCCTGGGTAACAGACTGAAGACATAATAAAAAAAAATGCAAGTTCATATATCAAAATCTAATACACACCAACGAGGCAACCTGAGAGTGGCACGAGATATACCTAAATGTAGTTTAACTTAAGGCCAGCGGTGGATAAATTGTGATTGGTAGGAATTTGAAGCGAAATTAATGCAGTTTATTGAATTGAATAAAGATGCTTGATGGAGAAAGCCATAAAAAGTAATATGAAGGAATTTTAATAGAAAAAGTTTGAGAAGATTAAAGCGCCAATGTCAAAAGTAAAAAAAGCACAAAGGCTTAGATAAACAATAAACAAAATTTTTTCATGAAGTACTGAGAAAAAAGTGCAGATAACAATTTTTTCACTTCTTCGTTTTCATTTTTACTGAAATAAATCATAATACTGCACAAACTTTTCATAGGACACAGAACGTATTGTTGTAATAGTCGAGTATATCATTAATGATGCTTGGTTTTTTCTGAAGTTATGGCCCAAAAACCGATTATTGGTGTAAAAATACCTGTTCAAACAATAACATGATATTCGACTCTGCAGACACATAGAGTAAAAAGTCATATGCACTAGACACAGTTTAATATCATAAATATGTCATTTCTTACAAGAAATATTAATATTATATATGGATATTAACAAACAAGAATCGCACGCAACTCGATAGCCGAGACACTATTTGAAGAGGATCAATCCGATCTGAACCACTTGCTTTTATACACACGCATGTATCCTACAAATATTGCTTTAGCTTAGAATAGAAATTAAGGGTTGGAAACGGAAGAGACATTCTTAATAAAAGCAAACTCACTCGCCAGAGTGAGTCAGTACAAGTTCAATTTTACAACCGTGCTCTCTAAAAGTGCATAATTCTATACAAAACCCGAGATTGACATGAGCTTTATGATCCCAAAAACAAGCATCGCAATAAAATTCCAAGGTACTTCTTTAACGACCCTTTTTAAACCAACCGTTTCGAGGTTATCACTTGGTCCCTGTTTTTAAAGAACCTCCGGGTTTTATCTTAGTTATCAAATGCCCATAAGTAGGGGGCGCTTTATTTGGTATATATTTTTATTCTTACGCAGCATTAGGTACGTTTTTATTAAATCGCAAATATTAGTTTTAAAAAAATTGGGGAAATCTAACTACGGCTCGACCGAAGTTTATATATACCCTTGGACCACGAAATATGCCTGCCAGTTTGTTATATGGCAGCTATACGATATATTCATCCGACTTTGATCAACTTCTCTAACTTTGTGTTAAAACAGATAATATTTCTAACTGAAAATAATATTGAAAACAAAAAAGGTTATCTTACTAGAACTACTTTTCCACCGATCGTTCCTGTGGCAGCCAGTAGCGAACGCAGGATTTTTTTGGGGGGGGTTTTCAGAACAAAAATCTTAGTATGTATAGTAGTTTTTCGCATATAAAAATTTCACCCAAGGGGGAGGGAAAGGGAGGAGAGTGAGCGAGATTTTTATATTTTTCTTTCGAACTTCCTCTCGGTTTTTATATGCTCTTTCTCTTTTGCATTGAAATTTTGTACTTGCTATATTAACTTTTTCGGATGGATACATGAATTTTAGGATTGGTTCAATACTTTCGTACACTTGTTTCAAGTAGAGTCCAGTACGGCTCGTACTTTAAATTTTAATCCGTAGCTCGAGATAAAATCAATTTTTTTTAGCTTGATTTTAGCACGCCCAATATTTTTCTGTTTATAGTTTAATCTATTTATCTAAAATTTGAATTGCATCATTTCGAATATGATTGCCTTTCAATAAATTTTGGAAAAATCCCTTTTTTAGGCACCTTTAGAAACTTTGACCATTGATTTGAATGGTTAAAAGGGGATCATACAGGACAATAAATGTGCGTTTTTGTGTGCTTCAATTATACTGGGTATTTTAAAATTGGGGCACTTTACTACATATGTGTTATACGCAGACCTTTTGGTTACAGATTTAAAAAGCATCTTTGCATTGTGAAGGATACTTCATTTCTCAGTGACATTGAAACTGTTTTTTACACGTGAGTAAAGAAACCAGGCACTTTTGTTAGTTCTTCGGTTATAAACTGCAAGTAGTAATATATTCGGTTCCAAGAAATGAAAATTCATTCCATTGCCAAGTCATGCACATCCTTTCATTTAAATTTCATAAATTGGAGAGTTACTCCTCTAGCTAACTACTCTTGCCTCAAATATCTTTCAACTAAAATAACCTGCACTTGAAATTAAATTGCGTGCAAGTCAAAGCATATTTAAATATCAAATTCCATCACAATTCCATTTATAAAGGTCATTTTGCATATTGCTTTCAATCATTTTCGGAGAAATGTGCAGAGCCAAATTTCTGGTCCTAACCGCATGGCCACATTCGGCATGGGGTATTTTCAATTAAATCAATTGCGATGCTCCAGCTACTCGATTCTTGCAACTGACAGCCACCTACCCACAGAGATTCGGTCCTTGGATTTTGTTAGTCAAGTTATTACCTGGTCTGCCAACTTTACCAAAATGCCATTGTCGTATTGTTATGATGCAGGAAGACGTGAAGAGGGGCGGAAGCGAGCAGCTGCCGTTTAAGTTCTCGCCAACGGTGAAGCATAACATTTTCCATAATTTGACAAATTTAGTCTTCAACTTGATGACAAGCAAAGTAAATTGGTTATGGTTTGAAAATGTGACAAACTGCTTTGGCGGCGACCTTTCGGCAGTCCTTTTCACTCAGACCCAGACATTTCAAGCGTGATAATTGATGGCATAATTAAATGATGAAAGTGTTAATGGCCCGAGCAACCACAATAAAAGTATTAAAATTTGATTATCATTGAAGAATTATGGGGCAGTTTCAATAGTCATCGACTTTCTGAATATAAGGTGTTTTTTTTTCTTGGCTGATAAAAAATATAAATATAAAATACGATGTTCGATGTTCGCAAATGACAATTTGGTAAATTTTTCTTACACATATTTATAGCTATCATATGGCAATAAGCTGTTAAAAGAAGCTAGTTGAAAATGTTGACAATGTCAACTCGACATGAGGAATGTTGCGAATCTTAAGACAACGCAGACCTTTTCATGTAATCTTGTATTCATCATTGATTTCTTATTTTTTTTGCCATATAATTTATTTTACAGTTATTACAATGGCAAATCCCGCACTGTATGCTTTATGATGTGGCCCGATGGTCGTTATCCCACATCCATGGCGGACTATGCGTAAGTAATTGCAATTTGATTCATATAAATAGGACAATTGGACTAACTTTGAAACTTCAAACAGGTATAACTTGATTATACTGGTTCTTACCTATGGCATACCCATGATTGTCATGCTGATTTGTTACTCCCTCATGGGTCGTGTTTTATGGGGCAGTCGCTCAATTGGCGAGAACACCGAACGTCAAATGGAATCAATGAAATCGAAACGAAAAGTGGTTCGCATGTTTATAGCGATTGTCTCGATATTTGCAATCTGCTGGCTGCCCTACCATATGTTTTTTATCTATGCCTACCACAACAATCATGTGGCATCGACTAAATATGTGCAACATATGTATCTTGGTTTCTATTGGCTGGCCATGTCCAATGCAATGGTGAATCCCATCATTTACTACTGGATGAATAAAAGGTAAGAAGGCAAGAATGACGAGAAAAAGTAAATAAGTATAGGTACATGTCAGGATATCAATTACTAAACTAAAGAAGAGATTAAGAAGAAAAATGTATATTTTTGAATATTTTTTACGTTTATTCTAAGCATAGTGAGTATGGTCCTACAGCTAATTTTTTTGGCATAAACTCTAATTATACAGGCTTAAAGCTACTTCATAATATGTTTCGGCACCGTGGAGAAAAAAATTACCCCGAAAATTTCAGTTTGTGGTATTTCACACTGCTCGATCATCTGTAATTTGTTTTGACGCCAAGTTGATTTTTAGTCGAAGCTCGGTCCGTTCGTGTTCACAAAATTGAAGTCCGATTGCTTGAGGTGGCAAGATCCAAATTGACATCCCGCTCTTTCTCTAAAGACATTCAGAGTAAAGGCCCATACGGACATCCGAAGTTCGTAAATTAGCTAACTTTCCCCTATCTTTCGTCGCCGTGGAACGTGAAAGTAGTGTTACCAGACTTTAAAATAAATTAAGTAAATTGGTATTTTTAATTTAGTAGGCGGTAGGTCACACTGATCGATCATCTGTATTTTGTTTTAATGCCAAGTTGATTTGTTGTAGATGCTCGGCCACTTCTCCTCAAGCCTTGTTCACAAAATTTAAGTCCGAATGCTTGGGGTGGAAAAGATCACAAATGACATTCCGCTTTTTCACCGCCAAAATTAAAGACATTTTTTCGTCATGAAAAAATAATTCAAAACAACTATTTCGCTCTTGTTTTTCTGCCATGTTTTTTATATGCATTTTTTAAAATTACTTTAGCTGAAAGCACTTCAGCTGGTCGGTGCAGGAAGAAGCAGAGTAAAGTTACATGGTGCATTCTGAATGCTGCGTCTGTTGCTCAAGCATAATAAGGCCCACAGCCAATTTACATAGTCTCCACAAATGTGCTGTTAAGTGCAACATTGTCTGTTAAATGTAACATTCAACTTCGCACTTTTGTACATGCAAAAAGTTCAAGAGGCGAAGTTGTAACTTCTGCTTCTTCTTCCCTCAATTTTTGTATGAAACTTCTCGCAACTTCTGATGTCCGTATGGAGCTTAACCATGGTGAATTCTCAATGCTGCGTCTGCTCCTCAAAGCACAATAAGGCCCACAGCCAATTCACATACTCAATTCACCAATAACTTTGACTGTTAAGGCCCATACGGACATCCGAAGTACGAAATTTAGCTTTCTTCTCCATATGTTTCGTAGAACGTAGGAGTAGTATGACTAAGAAATTCAGAAATTATCCGAAATTTTAAGTTTGTGGTATTTTTAGTTTCACTGGCGGCAGGTCAAACTACTCGATCATCTGTGTTTTGATTTGAGTCCCAGTTGATATTTTGTAGAAGCTCGGCCACCTTTCCAAAAGTCTTGTTTACAAAATTTAAGTCGGAATGCTTGGGTTGGGAAAGATTCCAAATGATTTCCCGCTCTTTTACCGCCAAAATTAAAGACATTTCTTCGGCATGCGGAAACAATTTCAATGTATTTTATCTGAAAGCACTCCAGCTGATCGATGCCTGTAGAAGCAGTGACTTGACATTTTACATTCTCAATGCTGCTTCTGCTGCTGAAAGCACAATAAGCCCCACATCCAATTTACATAGTCTCCACAAATGTGCTGTTAAGCGTAGCCTTGACTGTTAAGCGTAACATTGACGGTTTCTGCTTCTTCATCCCTCATTTTTTTGTATGAAACTTCTCGTTTCTTATGTCTGCATGGGCCTAAAGTACATTTTTTCTAAATCAGCAAGACGAGCTGAGTTGATTGAGCTTTTTTAGTCCATCTCTCTGTTTCTACGCTACGCTTCTAATTATTTAATTTTTATTTCTATTAATCTATTTACTTACTGATCTGAGATATTTGGTCGAAGTAGCTAACCGTTAAAGCGAGCCTTTTGTATTAAAACTTTAACACAGATGAAGTTAGATTTGCTTTCTTTTTGATTTATTTAAATATGGAAAATAGATTATACACAGTAAAAAATCCGTGATATACGGTATAAAATCAATCTCAAACAATGTCGCAAGTCGGTCAAGCGCGGAATGTTGATGGAATGGAATTCTTGTCTTCATCCAGACTTTAGCTCAAACGGGATTGATTTTATCCTGTTATTCGAGCTCGATTTGAGCCCTCAGTCGGACGCAGTTCCGATATTGATTTGAGCTCGATATTCCTTCTTGATTTGATCTTTAAGTCGGTTTGGTGCAAGAATACCCGAGATTAAATTGAGCTCACCTTTTTTAATGACCTTTTGATTATCAAGCTCTAGCCAGTTCAAGGTCATTAGTTTGCATACAACTGTAAAATCAGGACACAAACAACATTACAATGGAGGTTTGTCGATATTGAAGTCCTTTTAATAGACTTGGCCCATCAACTGCAGTTCAGCAGCTGCCGTCTCATGATGGAAGTGCTAGAACTGTCAGGGAATTCCAAGGCAACAGTTAGTGCAAAAACCCCACTCCACCACTTCATTCAACAAGATAATCTAAGGGGAGAGAGAGAGAGAGAAACTTAGATATGAGCGTATAACAAAACAACAAAAATATTGCACGCTACCCGCGTGACTCCTTGTATAAGATTGGTACAGAGTATATTATAAACGGGCATGACCGACTTTCTCACTTGTTATTGTTTGTTTAATGGGAAAACAGCTTAGGTTTTTATTACAATATAAATAATTTGTAGCTCATTATCATAGTGGACGATCCATTAGAATTTTATTAGATATTTTCTGTAATCGGACCTTTTTTTCGCATGTTTTTAACTTGGAAAAATTCGATTTTTTATCAAAAACAAGAACGCTAAGCTAACTTCAAATTTAAAACTTACATTTTTAATCGCAATATCTATAATCCCTAAAATTTTCCTAAAGATCGGATAATAAAAACCCAAGCAAAAAAATGTTGCATACTTTTCGAATTTCAGGAACACCGGAAGGCTATTTAATATTTCTTCCCATTAGTACTCCCGGGTATATCAAAGTCAATTAGAGCCGACTTTTACTTACGCTTTCGTTAAAGCTAGTTTTGACTTAATTTAATTCTATGTTATATGAGGAGGACATCTAAACAATGTTTAAATATCCTATTTAAGTGCTCGATATCAAAATGCGTCAGCACAAAAACAACATGGAAAATGGAATTCAAGTTTATTAAAAAAGGACAAAGGCAAACTGAAGTAAAAAAAAATTCAAAGAAAATCCTCTTAATAGTAAAGGCAAAATAAGAAGAAAATTTAATGAATGAAAAAATAATTCCAAGAAAATGGATAAATGAGAAGGGGCAAATTGCATTTTTAATTAATTCATTTTCTTGCAGATTTCGAATGTATTTCCAACGCATCATTTGCTGCTGCTGCGTGAGTCTAACCCGCCACAGATTCGACTCGCCCAAGAGTCGATTGACCAACAAAAATAGCTCCCAGAGACACAACCGAGGTGAGTAAAATGCCTCACTTTTCCAAATGGCATTTCAAGTGGCCTTACAAATCTTTAGCAGAGGCCAAGAGTCAGTGGAAGCGCAGCACAATGGAAACACAAATCCAACATGCCGCACCAACCACATCATCGAGAGATAAGTACCAGCCCGCTGTGCAGAACCTGAATCGGGCAGCCGTTGAGTGTATCATGGAACGTCCGGTGGACGACAACAGTTCGCCCATTTGCCTGTCCATAAACAATGCTGGCGAGCGACAGCGTGTGAAAATCAAATACATCTCATGTGATGAGGACAATAATCCCATCGAACACGAGTCGACCTCAACACCCAAGCAACTGTGATGCCATTAGATGGTCAGACAATTCGGAGTTGTCAATGGTTTCGATTGCTTAGTGTAAATATGTGAAAACGAATTTGCGGTTGTCAAGTGAAAGCTAAATATTTTATTTACTTAAAAATCAAAAGAAAATGTAGAAATTTACTTGTATAAATGTAATTTCAAATTTTCAGATATCATCGAAGAGCTGTAAGTTTTACTTGTTGTAAACGTTTAGGCTAAGCCAACTACTGTAAATATTCCCGTTACCTAAATAAGTGTGCTAATTATTGTGTTTCCAATAAAACAATTCAATCGAATGCAGCAAATTATGTATAGATGTTTACCGAAGTTGTCATGAATTTAAATACTCGCATTATAAATATTTTATTTTCAATTAAATCTGAAAAAACAAAACTCAATCGTGCAATGAAGCTTATACCTACGAGCATTTTTTGGTTAATGTATTTACATGCGGGAAATGTTATCTGATTTTACTCATTTGTTTTTCGCAAGAAAAAATGTAAATAAAACTTGTACAAAATGAAATAAATACGATTTGTGAAATTATTAACCAACATGTGTGGGCCTTTTTATTGTTTAATGAGAGAGGTAAGCAGAACTTATCAATTTAAAGTACATTTAGCCATATGCAGAAAATTATGAGAAAATAATATATTTACGCAAATTTGTATTCTGGGCCGTTTTATCATGTTTGTATTTTTGCTAGTCAGTGTGGATTCGCTGAATTTAACGAGCAGGTACATAGAAGAATGGACCTAAATGTTGATTATTTAATCGATTTGTTTTATGATTTTTTTTTTATGATTTATTTCGAAGATACAGGGTTGCCCATATTCGACGGACCCATTTTTTTTTTTTTTAAATCAAAGAAAAAAATAAAAATTTGGCGGTTGGCAATCTTAATCATTTAATTTGTTCCAAGTAGATTCGTTTACTTCAATTTTTGAATATGATATCTCTCAACTGGCCGCCTCTGGCGTTGATGGCGTATTGTGCCCTTTTTGCAGCATTTTCCATCGATTTCGCCAACATTTCGGCCGGAATAGCGGCTATTTCTTCACAAATGTTGTCCTTGAGCTCTTCTACGGTCCTTGGCTTGTTAACGTAAACCTTTGACTTCAAATATCCCCACAAGAAGAAGTCAGGCGGCGTCAAATCGGGCGAACGCGGTGACCAGTCCAAATCACCACTTTTCGACATCAAACGGCCCGGAAACAATTTCTTCAGAAAATCGATTGTTATGCGGCTTGTGTGCGGTGGAGCGCCGTCTTGTTGAAACCAGAACTGCCTCATACGCTTTCGACGAATAATTGGCATCACAAAATTGGTCATCATGTCGCGATAACGCTCCTGGTTGATGGTAACAGCATGGCCATTTTCATTTTGGAAGAAAAACGGCCCAATGACCGTTTTCGCACTAACGCCGCACCAAACTGTGACTTTCGTCATGAAGAGGCACTTCTTGAATCTCCTGAGGATTTTCAGTGGCGTAAATACGGCAATTTCGCTTATTTACGGTCCCATTCAATGAGAACTTTTCACATTTTTTAATTTTTTAAAAGCACGTTGAGTTTTCACAATTGACTTGTTCTGTTGAATGTAAATTTCAACTATTTCAGAGCGCTCGCGTGGCGTGTATTGTTCCATGGTAAAAATCTGCTTGGACTGACGCTTCAAACGCGCATAGCTCAAATATTTTCTGATGTATAGCTCAGAACCTATTTTGAACCGGTTCGAAACCGGTCCTGAACCAGTAAAACATCTATGATATATCTAACTCCTTGATATCAACCAACAGACCAGATATCAAGTTCACAGCTCAATTAGTTTCTGAGTTATACCTCTAAGCCACTTTGGAACTGGTTCAGCCGACAGGTTCAGCAACGGGAAACGAAAAATATCCAAACATAGGACTTCGCAATTATGGCTCTGAACCACGTTTGAACCATTGTTAAAGGCTTTCAAACGGGTGTACAGACTTGGGACATAGACTGAATTTCAAGTTCATAGCTTAAATCACTTCTGGGACCGGTTCGAAACCGGTTCTGATCTAGTAAAATATTAAACTATGTATACGCTACAAACTACAAACCGAATTTCAAGTTTACAGTTTAAATAATTATGACTCGGAACCTTGTGCAAAGCTTACGACTCTTTTCTTATGGACCAGAATATTCTGTGAAAATATTGTGAAGATCGGTTCTGCGGCTTATAAATATAAGGAACAAAACAGACACACAACACGATAATGCGAAACTCTCGAGAATTAATACTGGTTCGGTTCATTGGTAAATGGAAGCTTAGAGCCACGGTTCCGCTTATAATACAGCTTTTGATTCACACCAAACCACGGTTTGTCTATTGGATTTTCAGCTATCACCCAACTTATTAGAGGAGATTTCTGGCCATGCTCTAACCCAGAAGAGCACGTATTAATTTTTTTAGAACTGCCAAATATAGGATTAGAAAATATATCCATTGCTCTCTATAAAAAAATCCAAAATAATGACAGACATGCTTAGGGCCGGAATCTCATGTTGCTGTTTTTGCAAATCTAGATGGATTTGATGCATTTGCTTTGCTCATGTTCAAAGCTAACCATTTAGATCAGTGGTGTCCAAAGTCATATTATCAAGTTTTGCGATTCTGTGCTTAGCAGCGAAACACGGAGTAATCATCATGACAAGCAAACGAACAAATGCTTCGTGAGAGAAGAGGCACGCGTCTTGAGAGAGCAAGCCGCCGAGCGTGCTATTTATAGAACACAATTAAATTTAGAAATATTGGATGTTCCATTTATATAAAAGACAGTTGCAGACAATACTGAAGAAACTTGCTAAAATATTGGTCAAATTTTGATAAAAATATCCATGATAAAAGATTTAACTGGACTTAAAACTTAAAATCTGGTTCCATACTCAAATAATTTGATCAAATATGTCCGGAAAATTCCACAATGAGTCCTATACATCAAAATATTCATAAATATTTGTTCAAACTATTTGTCTGTGTGAACTTACTACTATGAACTTAGTCCTATTGCTTAATCTCCCATCATATTAACAAGTCTTTCCACTAGAAAAACCTTATCCTCCTCCTTACAATGCTTGATTTATTTTTTAAAATTAACACGCAATAGACACATTAATATAACTGGCTAGTGCACAGGTGCTGCCAACTTACTATTAGTGTCTTTCCACTGCTCCCGTAGCGCAAATGCCGAAATTTATAATCATTATTCATGAGACATCCAATTCACAATGTTTTTTTTTTTCCTTTTTTTGGCATAAACCCCAAAATATTTTTTTTCAGATTTTAAATATAAACTGGTTTTTTAATATTTTCATACTCATATTAGATTCAATAAAAAAAACTTATTCAGTTCTTTGAGGCAACACAGTTTTGTTGACGGGATGTTAAAGTTACATACATGCAGCCGTATGCCACGTTTTTTTGTGAAATTGGCAGCAAATTTGTTCCAACTTTGAGTGCGTCTGTTTAATAAGTAAGAAGCATAATAAAAAATGTAAAAATTCAAACTGTTAGTTCAGGTATGTTTAATTAAGATTTGATAGCTGGTTTGTCCTTTTTATGTGCTTTTGTTCAATTGTGCAGGGTGTTGCTTGAGAGTAATTTTAGGTTGACCCTAACATGTGTAGCTGTGTTTCGTGGAAAATTGGAGTGCCACAAAGTTCTAAATGCAAAGTTATTAACGAAAATGTGCAGATGATTCAGTAACTTACACTTTTTGTTACAACAAGCGACTTTTTGAGAAAATCGACTTTAGTACAGCTGAACTGGTGCTAAAGTTGAAGAGATTACTCGAGAAAGAGATAAAAAAAATTTGTTCGCAAAAACCAACAAAGATAGAGCAAATCGGTCAGATTTTGTCAGCTAACTTCGGCTCGACCGAAGATTATATATCCTTGGAGCATGATAAGGGCCCGCCAGTTTGTTATATGTCAGCTTTACGATTTATTTATCCGGTTTTGATCAAACTCTTCAAAATTGTGTTGAAACAGATCATTTTCATAACTGGAAAGCATAAAGAAGCTAACATGAAAAACAACAAAGTTTTTCTCAATAGAACTACTATTTTGACCTGATACTATTTTGTTCCTATAGCAGCTTGCGATTTGGAACAAACTTAACAGAATTGTGTGGTAGCATATAACATTGATCAGTACAGATTTTTAGGAGTGATAGCATGCAAAACCAAAGAGTTTTTCTCACTACAACTAGTTTTACGACCGATCGATCCTATGACACCTATATGCTATAGTCATCCGATGCGGTCTGTATTTGTACCAAAAGACTTCCTGCAAAGTTTGCTCAAGATAGGGGTTAAACTGACGAAGGAGACGGACCGATCAACAATATATATACTTTATTTGGTCGGAGATTCCTTCTATGCGTTACAAACATCCGGACAATTTCAATATACCCTCTCCAAGAGTATAAAAAGGCAAAAAAAAACACAGTGTGCAATTGCACAAACACCACCTAGTTGCCAAATCTAGGTGGCTTTCGATTTGAGCAAAAACAGGAGTATTAGAAAACGGCCCTTAGAAAAGTGACAATTGTAGAAAATGGAAAAACTGTAACCTGTCAGCAATTCGTCAGTTTGCTGTTCGTTGAGAGGTAGTTGAAAATCTATACAATGTTAAGGTAGTCAATTACGGTTTTAGTCATTTTGAAAAAATCTTTAGTTTGGTTTGCGGTTCGGCTACGAGCACATATTAGCGGCTTGGTTCGGTTCGGTTAATGTACTCTGTGTACCTATGGTATAGAGTATAAAAACACTCTTTGAAGATTTTTCAAGATAAACTGCCCACAAAATGCACAAAGAAAGAATATTTTTTTCGAGCATCAACGGCCAATACGATCAAACCTTAAACATTAAATTGTGCAGTTCCTTTAATTCAATGAAATTTTATTTTGGTGTATAAATTAAACTTTTTTGACCGGTATCTTTGGCGTGCTCGTAGGAGCCTGCAAATCGACTGTCCCATAATCGATTGATATGGAAAAAAACATAAAATGAGAGAAAAACGCTAATTGAATGTTTTCCCTCAATGTAATTGATTTAACTCACACACATTAATAGAACTGTCCATGTCATTTGCAATTGTTAGGCTGTCAATTAACCACTTCACTTGCTTCCAGGCTTAAACGCGAGCTGCAGATTGTCATTGCCACATTTACATACATATGTACTATATAGAAAGACCAGAGATTGATATTAAAGACATTAAATGTCATCGTCTTCTGTTGGCCAAATAAAAAACAACGAAACATGTACAAAATGGAATAAAATGCGAACGAAAAAACAAAATTGGGTAAATGCTGTTGGCATATGACACGCTGACATGTGGCTGCATTAATTTCTAATGGAATATGCATATTTTATGTGACCTTTTGGCCAACTTTAAATACATCAAAATCCCGAGAGTTATTCTCGATTTGGGCAGAATAGTTAAGTCAGACAGAAATTGATTAATTAGGTGGTATCTCAATATGTCAAACATCCTTCGTATGTATACATGATTTCCTACACAAAATAATAATCCTGAATTTATTGGGTTTTTTTTATGTCACTTATCAATCAGTGCCCTGGGTAAAGAGAAAGCATTTGACACCTTTTGAACCCATCGTCGTCTGGCCAAAGAAAACCGCACAACCCCAGCTATTCAAATCAATGTGTCTGAGAGTCGCTGCCTGCATTCCAATTCCCCACATGCTTGGTTCCTTTGGGCAACCAAAACCAAAACTTTCTATATGATATGCACAATATGTAAAGGGAATCTTTTCAACTGATTTTGGTTGTTGCTTTGCGCTGCTCGGAGGGCTTTCTGCCCCGTTGGATGTCATGACAATACCAAGAATATACATGAGAACATCATCTTATTATGCAAATTGTTATTCTATGCTTTTATACCATTTAAATGGCATTTCCAGGAATCAGTTCTCTCAATGCGTGAGGAAGCCCATCAAATCCTATTACCCCACAAACCCGCCCCTCTCACCCCAATGTATTTTTTATCGCTAAGTTATTACAACAAGCAATTTGGCGCATTAACGCAACTGTCTCAACTTTAATTCCATTTGATTTGCATGCAAATGGGAAATGCTTAAGTTTGATTTGAATTTCCAAGTGGAGCCTTCAAAGTGATTTTGGGTTGCATTTCAATTACATTTGATCCTCTATTGCCGCAGCTTTTGTCCATTGAAGTTTAAAATGTATTTGCTTTTGATTTGGTTTTCTTTGAATAACTCAAATCCTTTAATACTGCTGACCCTGCCTTCCCCTTCGTTCATTCATTTATTTGCCATGCACTTGAGAAGAGCGCTTGAAAGCTTTAAGCATTTGCATTGAATGGACCGTCGACCTCTCTTTCCCCCCACCCTCTTCATTGAAACATAATAACTGTAATTCCATCAGTTACAAAATCAACTCGTGCGTTGCTCTTAAATGCCTTTTGGTGAATTTTAAATCCGTCTGTTGAAATAAGCTGCCAGCTTTGCATAAATGAGGCAAAAATCCAATTCTATACATATTTAATTCAAAAATTAAGGCAATTTGCCTCCGGGGGAGTCGTTCTAATTGAGCAAGAAAATTAGCTAGGCAAATTGATATTTATTGAAGCAAGGAAAATGCCAAAAACAAAGGCTAATTTATGAGGGGGATTATCATATTTGGGGCTTTTATTCAACTAATCTTTGGTGGATAGGTTAATTAAATAGAACTAAATGTTGAAAATCATCGCTAAACTATGTGGAATGGAAAGTAAAAGGCTATTAATGAGCCATTGCCACACTTTCGCATAACTTGGGGCGAAATAATTATTTCAGCTGCGAATTGCTTAGCCTTTTAGGCTGAATGGCTGGATACAAGCGGGACCTCAACCTCAGGAATACAGGCTTTACAGTCTGAGAGGGAGAGAAGACTAAGAACATGTCCTATCAATTGGCCCTATTTTAGCAGAGTAACGATTGTTCCACTTCGAAAAACTTCAGACAAAAGAAATTAAAAATGGAGAGAACTGGGTTCACTGGCCGCTATTTTTGAGCAAGCTACGAAAAACAGTTGGGTATTCCAAAACTGAAACAATCTTTATTTGCGGATTGCAAACAACAAGGTGAGGTTAGGTAAGGTTGTCATAGTAGCGATGCCTAATGAGCATTTCCACTGAAATGTCCACCTGAAAGAAAAATCTATAAAATATTCGGAATTTATTAACGTAACGAAAAAAAAATTTAAAATTAGGCTAATGCGATTCTCACTCTAAGACAGATGATGCGAATGCACTTACAGCCTTAGAAATTCGTCTTATAGCAGTAATTGTAAAATGTAAATGTAAAATTGGCTATACAGCCCCTTAAAGGGGCCAAGCCTGCTTTTAAAGCAGGAAGCGATTAATAGAGGATTCCCCAAGAAGAGAGCGCGAAAATGTGACTTTATTTGCGGATTGCAAACAACAAGGTGAGGTTAGGTACGGTTGTCATAGTAGCGATGCCTAATGAGCATTTCCACTGAAATGTCCACCTGAAAGAAAAATCTATAAAATATTCGGAATTTATTAACTTAACGAAAAAAAATTTAAAATTAGGCTAATGCGATTCTCACTCTAAGACAGATGATGCAAACAACAAGGTAAGGTTAGGTAAGGTTGTCATAGTAGCGATGCCTAATGAGCATTTCCACTGAAATGTCCACCTGAAAGAAAAATCTATAAAATATTCGGAATTTATTAACTTAACGAAAAAAAATTTAAAATTAGGCTAATGCGATTCTCACTCTAAGACAGATGATGCGAATGCACTTACAGCCTTAAAAATTCGTCTTATAGCAGTAATTGTAAAATGTAAATGTAAAATTGGCTATACAGCCCCTTAAAGGGGCCAAGCCTGCTTTTAAAGCAGGAAGCGATTAATAGAGGATTCCCCAAGAAGAGAGCGCGAAGATGTGACTGTGTCTCTATCTAGCACACATTGAAGCATGTATTCGGCAAGCATTAAGTGTGAATTGACGAGTATGTTCGAGCAACGCAAAATTTTGATTTAATTCTACTAGCTGTTAACTCGAAACTGTCTTCAAGACAAAAGTCAATCATATTAATATCCAACAATACAATTCCTTGAATTCTTAGACGCAGACGAAGTCGCGGCTGGTTCAGCTAGTTTCTTTTATATTTATATACAGAATGCAAATCGGGTGCACTTTATCGTAAATTAAATTTTTAATATTTTTAAATTTTTATTTGCCCAAGCTTTTCTCGAAATACCCATATTCTAGTGAAAATATAAATACAGACTTGGGCTAGAAAATATCAATAAATGTTTACTTAAAATCACATCTTCCATCTAACAACTGTCTACTATTTCTCACATTCACAATCACAACTCAAATTCTTCGCTCGCAAACACACAAGTAAACGTACACATATGTAAATTCAGTTCACAAAATGTTTGGAAAACTGTTCAATAAAACCACATTTGGCATTTTTGCTGGTCTAACTGGTGCAATGGCTGTGGGTTATTGCATTTACTATGATAACAAGCGACGCAATGATCCCGACTACAAGCGGAAATTGCACGAGCGCCGTCGTCTCAGTCGTAAAACAGCTGACCCATCGGTGCAAGTGGACATCCCGAATCTTAAGGATCCGAATGAGATCGAACGCTATTTCATGTCGCAAATTCACCAAGGCGAATCATTGATATCGGAGGGGGACTTCGACGGCGGTGTTAATCATTTGATCAATGCAATTGTCGTTTGCAGTCAACCGGCCAAATTGCTGCGCGTATTGCAGGGTACTCTGCCCGTTGAGGTCTTCAATATGATGATTGTTAAAATGCAAAAATTTGAGAAAGCCGCCCAGCAGGAAGCATTATCAATGAACTGGAAGGAGGAGCTGTAAAGAAACTTTGTTTACGGATCAAATCGAATCTAAGATTATTTCTCAAAATTTTTGTGTATAAGGGCTGCCGAGAGAAAAAGACATTCAAGTGTAAGGGAACAAATACAATAAGTGTTGTTTTCCAAAATGAAAATTGTAATAGTAATTTTCTAGAGATGGGCGCGGCAATAAGGAATAACAGCACAAGTGCGTTTTTCCTACTTTTCAGGAAAGCAATTCATAACTTGTACAACTACAAATAGTTACTCAACCAAGTGGGCGCAAATAAAATCGCCGCCAGCGAAAACAGAATAAGAAATTAAATTGTGCAACCAAATTTAGGAACCTTGCGCAGACGAATGCATTGAGAGTGTTTATATTTTTCATCTATTTTCTCTCATTTTTAACGCTCTTTCAAACGGTAATCGCATAGTTTTTCTAGCACTGCTGTTTCTGTGCATACACTGCATTTACTTGATTCCACTGAAAGGATTAATTTTTAATAAGTAATACGACTGTGATTTAGAGTCGTCGGTGGTCGATGTTTGCACTCTCATCCTTGGTACAGACGGCTTTCCCGCTCGTTGCGAGATACAGAATCGTTCGGGTATGAAAATTGTTATAATGGAACTTTATTTAAAGCTGTCATTGTTGCCATGACATGAAAATGGCAAGGCCAAGCTGCTGCGCATTACCTATTTTGCTGGTACTTTCAAAGTCGTTACAAAGTTGGAAATGAATGATTTTAATTAAAGTTTGTTTTGTGGGTATTAAAGTTAATTATATTAAACACTGAATCTTGTTGCATGTCTAACACAAAAACGTTTAAAGGTAATTTTCCAGTTTTCCCAAAGATTTCCCCATTAAAGTTGACCTAACAATTAAAAGCTGATTTGCCATGCAGATTCATTGAAGTTGGTATTGACATGACAATTGCATTGTTCAGCTATTGTTGGGTCCTGTGTGTTTGGTTGCCAGTGAGGACAAGGGTTGACTGCTCACAATCCAAAATGTCTGCCTGCCGATTTCCGGTCTCAGATGTTTGCATGTAAGTACTATGTGTGTGATTCTAACAATGCCACTTAAGGCAAATATACTGCTCTAAAAGGAATTTATGCACAATTTCGTTTTATTTTTCCCACACAGTTGATCAGAAATAGGTATTTTTAGCCCAAGATATTCTATTTGTACACTAGTTTTATTTGTGGCCAAAATAATGTTAAGCGAGAAAGAGGAAAGCTTACTCCGTCAGTGCCGAAGTTTCAATACACTTGTAATTTCGACCAAACTTCGCAGACTAGCCAAAAAACATATATCATTTTTCGAGTTTTCGAATAGTTATCCGATCCGGTCGGTTCCGACATATGAGCAGCGTGCAGTCTAAAGAACATTTTGTGCATAATTTTAGCTCAATAGCTTTAAAACTGTGGGACTAGTTTGTAGTATACTTTATGTGGTCGGAGATGATTCCTTCTATGTGTGGCAAAATTATAAAACACTTTTTAAGTGTATAAAAATTGAACTTAACGTCGCTTAAATATATTTTTTTACCTCAAGCACGGTACGGAGTTCTCCAAACTGTTTGGGCGCATAAAAAAGTAATTTATTGCGCGTGCGTGTGTTGATTTAGCCAATAAATTACAAAGTCGCCAGAAAATGCCAAATTTGGTATTTTTAAGGTAACCGCAAACTGTATACCAGCTGTGGTTCGTTGAAAAAATTTATGAAGATTTGAAAGCAACAATAAAAATAATTTAGAATATGAAAGGCGGTTCTTTAATGCCCAAGGGCGAACTAGAAGGGCAGCCTTTTCTATAAATCACTGGGTCTGGAAATTCAATTTTTTTTTTATACTGCACAAATCGTGTTGAAAGACGAGGATGTAAGAAGCAGATACCAGCGTCTCAGTTGCCTTATTTGAAAAGCACATTGTCGGGCGTGACAATACCCCAATAGTAAGGTACGACTTCTATCTAAAACATCTGCTGATCTTTGGGTCACAGCAACCGGTTGACACAGTACTCTATCCAAGCACAACCACCACGATAGCCTAGGGCTACTGCTCATCCCGTGGTACTGATCTAAGCTCCAGGATTGCTTAAGGGAGTAACGACTGGAGTCCTCATGGTCGTCAGGCCAGTCATAATGTCCCTCGGCGTCATGCCCCTTTCGGGACTTACACACAATTATTGGAGACAAAAATTTTCCAACTTCCATACGAGCGCCTCTTTGAATTGTAGAAGCTGCATTTTGCGCCAAAACGAAACACCCTCTCTAGACGCAGTGGATCTGGTGGAGTGCAAGATTAATCAAAAAAGTAATAAATTTTTAGATGAAAAAAAAGGAAAGCTAACTTCGGCTCGACCGAAGTTTATATACCCTCGGAACATGATACTGGCCCTCCAGTTTTTAATATTCTAGCTTTAATATATATTCATCAGACTAGCAAATAACCCGACGCGCTTCGCTGCGCCTTCAACAGTATGCTCTTGCTGATGGGTATTCCCTCCAACTCCCACTCACTTCCCACCCACTTTCCGCCACCATCCCGCCCACATCTCGCCCACATCCCACCCACTTCCCTCCCACCTCCCGCCCTCATCATACCCACATCCCACCCACATCGCACCCACATTCCTCCCGAATCCCACCCACTTCCCGCCACATTCCACCCACTTTGCATCATTTCACCCACTTTCCACCCACTTCTAAAACAACAAACCACTCACATCCCAATCACTTCCCAGTAGGCATCCCGGCGTTGTTTCCAGCATGGGAAAATTAAATCACAAATAAATTTTCATTTTGACCGTACAAACTGAGTTTCAAGTCAATCGGATGAAAAATAGTTATTTTGCATGTACAATTTTCCGGGCATTTTCACGCCTGGGGCGGATTTTCCGACATTGAAATCACATTTTTAATTATTTCGTACTCTGTCCTTACAAGCCAATCGGATGAAAAATAGTTTGTTTCATGCTGAATTTACCGGGAATTTTCCTACCGTCAGGTCAAATTTTCCAACATTGGAAAGTCACATTTCAAACTATTTCGTATTCTGTCCTTACAAACCCAGTTTCAAGACAATCGGATGAAAAATAGTTATGTTCATGCTGAAATTTTCCGGAAATTTTCCGACCGTTGGGTCAAATTTTCTAACATCGGAAAATCTCAATTTAATTTATTTCTCATTCTATCCTTACAAACCGAGTTTAAAGCCAATCGGATGAAAAATAGTTTTTTGCAGGCAGAATTTTTCGGCCATTTTCCTCGTGGGCGGATTTTCCAAAATCGGGAAAACACGTGTCGAATTATTTCGCGTACTATGCTTACAAACCAAGTTTCAAGTCAATCGGATGAAAAATAACATTTTTCCCATACAAACTTTTCCGACGCTTTTCCGGGTGGAATTTTCCAAAACCCCGTCTTAGTACGCACTTTCACCACTTACAGAAACTCCTGTCCAAATTTCAGCTTTCTATCTCTTACCGTTTAGGCTGTGCGATGATTGCCAATCAGTCAGTGAATCAGTACCCTCACCTTTCTTTTCGGACAATTTTTTTCGCTTCTGACCTTCAAAATAAATAAATTTAATTACTTTGGGCTCCCAAACAAAGCTCGAACAGCTGCTCATACCATCCACAAATTCAGAGTTCGACGATCGTGTTCGATATTCGTGTGGATTTTAAAGACACACTTTTCAATTGTCTGCGAACACATCGTACAACGTTTGACGTCAAACCTTTTCCGTGTGTGAGCGCTTTTTTGAGTACTCCGTACCGTCCTAAGCGATGAAGTTGTTGGGGCAGAATCCCCATAGAATAGTTGATTGTTTATTTAATTTGCACACATGTAGTATGCACTGTAAACGTACTTTTTTATTCAAAAAAAAAAAAAAATTTCAAATATTTTAAATATTTTCAAGTGAATATTTCTACATACTTTTTATACCCTTGGAGAGGGTATATTGAAATTGTCCGGATGTTTGTAACGCACAGAAGGAAGCATCTCCGACCACATAAAAGTATATCTATTCTTTATCAGCATGACGAGCCGAGTTGATATGGCCATGTCCGTCTGTCCGTCCCTCTGATATCTCCTCCGTCAGTTTTAAAGTTAAGGTATTATAAGACAGAGACGATGGCTACCCTGTCGGTAAGTTTGATAAACCGAACATTGAGAATATGGGCCTAACTTTAAAAGCCGATTTTAATGAAAATTACAGAGAATATAAATTTTAGGTATATAAAAATGAGTTCCGGAGCAGGAGTCGGTATCTTAAACATTGTAGGTGCTATTGAAATTTTTTTATTGTTGGCCAAAATTTAAAACAGACTTCATCTGCTTGCAGACAATAGGAGTCTGCATTTCAACTTTAGTTGCTCTAGCTCTTTTAGTCTCTGAGATCTAGGTGTTCATACAGACGGACGGTAAGACGGACACGGCTATATCGATCCTGCTGTTGATGCTGATCAAGAATAAATATACTTCATACTGTCGAAAATGTTTCCTTCTGCCTGTTACATAACTTTAGTATACCTTTTTGTTCTACGAGTAACGGGTATGAAAAGTGGCTTTTGGGCAATAATTTGGGTGGCTGGCCCAAAGAGCCCTTTAAAGCATGTGGTAACATGTCCACTTCTTTTCCTCATCTTAAATCTAGTCTAAGAAAACCATGCTTAGAGAGAGTGAAAAATAGAAAGGGCAGTTGCCAGCAAAACACTTTGAGGCAAAAGCTTAAAACAAAAAAAGATTGAAAAGGGTCGTTAATCTGCATGTTTACTTTTGCCAAACCATTCACATAGATTTTCATAAACTTTTAAGCTCCAAACTGGAAGGTATGTAGGTTAGAAAAAAAAACCCTTTTAAATAAAACCTATCAACTGAACGAAGTAAGTGTGTACAGTGCACGTTCTTTTTCACGCTGCTCCTTCTGGGCCATGTATTTACTTACATAATTACTTAATGCCCTTTGCAATTCTCTCATTTTCCTGCAATTACCAGATAAGAGCGGATGCCGTCAGTCTGCGAGCGCTGCTTTGTTGTCCGACTAATTTCCAAATTGAACAACAACCAACAAAAGGCAGCAAAGAAAGCACCACAAAAATTTCATTCAATTTAATGAAAAATTATTTGATCTCCAACTGCTTGCCTTAGGGCCTGGACTATTATCATAAACATATTAATTAGATGCATACACACACATAAGCACAATGCTGGTTATTATCTTTGGCTAACTTTGTTAGCTTGAAGATGCCATTTAGGCAAAGACCGAAAATCGAAATTGTCATACAGTCGCCAGGTCATTATATAGAGCAGTTTATGCTGATGTGATAGATGCCACTTCAAACAAACTAATTAGTTTGTCCACATATGCATACATAAAACACTAGAAGAAGATAACGACTCAGTCGGAGAGCTTGTGAGGTTAATGCCGAAGAATGTCATTAGCGTTGATTCCTCGTGCCGATGTTTTATGACTGCCAAAGTGTTAAGGGGCAGGACTAGCTACCCACAATATGCAAGCTATTCAGAGAAGCGACGATTAGACGATTAGCTAAAAGCTTGTTTTTATACGCCAATCAAATTAAATCGTAAATAAACTTAAAGGTGTTTTAACGACCTCCTACGAAATTATAATTGTAGGGAAACTCAGATTATAAAATGCCTAATTTTAATGCTAATCATTCGGGCGAGTGATCTCGAATTTTAATGGTTTGCATTTCGATTTTAAATCGTAGAAGTTTACCAATGAAAATTCAAAAGTACAATATCTTAGGTCAATAGAACCAAGACCGTCCATTTGAGTTACAGAGTCTTTAAAGTCTTTAAGTTTAACAAAAAATCCATTTGAATTGAAGCGGCTCTTTTGATTTTCTGTTTTCAAAATCCTTTCTTTATTAACATAAGCTGGGCTGCAAGAAGCAGATTTCCCGTTTGCAGAGCAAATCAATTTAAAGTTGCCTTGAATAAGAATATTGTCGAAACTGCCAAAAGTCAAGCCATATTTGAGCATTTTTTGGGTCGTTCATTCTCAATGGTTGAATAAACAAAAAATTTCATAAGCAATTTGTGAAAAAAAAAATGAAAAACGAAATAGAGTGAAAACTTACATTTGCCCAATTTTTTGATGCCGTAAAGGTATCAAGTTAACCCATCCTCTCCGTTACTGCCACAGCAATTTGACTACGCACGTAAGTTTTACACACAAGTACAACAACACTAACGCACACGCACACAAGCGGAGACATTCATTTCCTGTCTGCGGATGCGGTTGTGCTGGGGTGTGTGTGCCAAGTTTTATTTCATCTTTTTCAGTTTTTTTCGCACGTTTCACAATTTTTTCCTCAGCTATTTTGGATTTCATTTTGTATGTTTACTTTTTGAACGTGTAAGTGGAACAACAATATACATACATATTCGCTAGCTCTTCTCCTCGACATACAATTTGTACGTGTGTGAAAGTGAGTCTCGCATGTAGACAGATGCAATTTTAGTTGAGTACTGTGAACTAGTTTCACAACCACCGGAAAATGTTTACTTAAGTGTTACACGACAACTATAAACTGTTGGCCATAGAAGGCGGAGAAGATTTGTTCGGTTAAGGCACCATTTACAAATCAATAATCGAATTTCACAAAATTTCAAAGAAATAGCCAAAGATTACCAACATATTCTGTTGTCTCACTCTCATATGACTTGGCAGAAAAACTCAACAGGGCCTGGACCCCAACGGAACCCCATATGTTTGAAAACAGGTTCGTTTTAAGAAATTACATAACTCTCTTGCAAGAACAAGCTAAAAAAATGAAATCGCTCGAAGTTCTGTGGCATGGCGAAAATATTCCAGCGATTTGGCAAATCGCTAGAAGCCAAATCGCTAGTGAATTCTGTGGCACCCCTGATTAAGTGAATATTCGTCTGTAAATTCTTATCGACGATGTAGAGAATGAAAATATATCAGAAGTCAGACATAATGATTACAAATCCAATATACAAAATTAGGGTACACTTAAGGTGGAGGCTACCTTCCAATGCACTAGGCATGGACTAAGCATTTGTTGTTATAAAAGATAACAATACTGATTGTGTCTCTATTTTAACCGACTTGCTTAAATTCAACGGAAACAGAGGGATAGTGAATTTACAATCTAAGAAGCTATAAAGCAAGGCTCGAATTAAAAACTTAGGTTCGATAAACTTGGGAATCGTTATGAGACTTTATGATGGGTTGGAACTTGCTTATCGAACCTACTGCAAAATTTTAGAGGATTGGTTTCATTGTTTTCTTGTTCCTCCCACATTTTCGAAAAGTAATCGTTATTGTGAGTAGCTTGGCTTGGCCCCTTTGAGGGGCTGTATAGCCAATTTTACATTTTTACATTACACTTACAATCGCCAAAAAGCACCTGTTTCTGCACTTGCATCCTTAAAACTGCCTTGTCTTGTTTACAATTTATAATCAATTGGAAATTATATCGCTGCTAGAAACAGAATATTTAAAGTTGTTTAGAGTTTAAAGTTTCTCCATGTCTAAACGCAACTCTATTGGTGTTTAAACTGTTTGTGATTTATTGAGACCAAAAGTCCAACAGATGTCCTGTGGCCGAGGGCACGAATGCAAGAAATATCTTTATATTGACAAATCGTTCTTTCCAAAAGTTTTAAAAAATCATAAAACTAAACTTTTTTGCAAAAGAACCTTAAAAAAATTAAAAGAAAATTAAAATAATTTTGAAGTTATTGCATTACTTCTTAAGGCATGCTTAGCTGTGCGACTTGAACACGGAGGGCTCCGATCAGACTAAAATTTTAATTATAACATGTTTTACTGAACTTTGTAGCCTCTACGAATATTGGAAACAATATTGACTCCTAAAGTTATTAAAAAATTAACATTAATAATATTAACATAGGCAAAACGCAAAATGCACATTTAATTATTTACGCTGAAGATTTTTTTGTTTTAAGATTCTCTTTACATTAAATTAGAATTTGTTACTATTTTATGTTTTTACTTCATAGCATTTAACTACAAATGCAACTGCGTACCGAAAATAACGATAGCGAATTTCGTACTTTTAATACCCTTGGAGTCTGTCCGTATACGTCCGTAATATCATTTAATATATAAAATATGAAAGCTGTAAGGGTAAACAAGCTTCGGTCGAGCCGAAGTTAGCTTTCCTCTATATTTTTTTTGCAATTCAAATTTTTGCTCTACTACTTTTGACTTTTATTTGAGATTAGAAGAAAAACAGTAAGATTACTGCAGTTTATTGTATAAAACTCATTTTAGTCAAGGCCGAAATACGAAGGATAAAAACCCCCTCACACCACCCAAACACCCCTTTAATGTCCCTTTCAGTGCTTAAAAGTGCATTGTTTGGAACCAAGTCTGCAAAGTTTCGAAAAAGGAAATGCGCTAGCTGGCTTTACTTCCTTCAAGTATGTTTATGGTGTGCGTGTCTACGACGCATGCCCCTATCTAATGTTCCCTGTCTAGTTTTGTCATTTTCTCTTGCTCACATGGCAGTCTGTTTGCACAGCCACCAAGCAAACCCACTTTTGATGCTAGTCCTGCCTCTTCCTGTCCATGTGGGGAATGTCGTCAAAGGATTTGCGTCACAGCCTCGCAGTTTTTACAAAGCCAGCAACAGCTGCCGAAGCAATTTATAGTTTGCTTTCCACCCTGTTGCCAGAGGCAAACTTCGATTGGACCCGGTCTCATAGTACATTCAAAAACACTATAAAAAATAAATAAAAATCAAATCAAAAAGAAGACACGAGGTGGGACATTTTTAATTGGGAATTGCATTTGGGTAAATAGCACAAACTCCCAAATTAACAGCTGCGTATGTAGCCCAGTTGTGTCCCTGCCCTGGCTAAGGCCAACTAGGACAATTGGAATTCGTTGAAAATAAATGGTGCTTTCACCCTCAGGCACGTTCCTGAGGTTCTATCTCAGTTTTGCCTCCCCTGCCTGCTGCTGACAAGGTGTTCTCAATGGGGGTTAGGATGGTACGAAGGAAAATAGGAAAACAAATGCTTCCTGCATATCTGCACAGCGAAACATGCTGGAGCTCTAGGGAGTTGTAGAAAAGTCAACACATTGAACAGGGATATGAAGGAGTGCAGACTTAAGGAAATAGATAGGTTAGGCAATAAATACAAATTTACATTTCGGTGGCGTGCGAGCATATTGATCTAACGATATCAATAAGTCACGTAAAAAGCACTTTCAATATATATTAAATTGGTATTGTCTGAAATGTCAACTGGTTCATAGCATTTGGTTGCGAAGAACAATTATAATAATGAAATATTACATTCTTAACTAAAAGTCATGTGAAATCATATCAGTTAGAAGTACACACCTGCTCGAGAGATTCCATCTTTGTATGATTAAAGGTAAAAAGTAATCATGCTACTATGATACTTCGATCAAATGTAATTATATTTTATAGGGCATTCACACTGGCCGCATTTTGAAAAACAATGGAAGTCGAAGAGATTGTTTAAGTTTGTGCAAAAGTATTTTACAAGTAGTAGTATGTAACGCGTTCATGAAAGAAAAAAAAAATGTTTTATAGATTTAAAAGCTGAGTTTGATACCATTAATCTAAGATGACTGCTAGGCAAATTTAACAGTATGGTTGTTTCAACCAGGGAATCAAACCGAATCGAATTTCGGTTCCAGTTCTGGTACGCACCGAAACAGCGTTTCGGAAAAGGCTCTGTTCAGGTTCAATTTTATTTCGATATTCGGTTCCGTACTGGTACATAGATTTTTATTTCGGTATACCGGTACGTACCGGTATGGACCGGCAAAATTGACGAAATATTTTAAACTCGAGTGCAAACAAAGTGGGTAAGCAAGCTATACATATGTATGTGTACATAAATTATCAATTTTATTAGCGTGTGTCTGCCATACAAAATGCACAAGTTTGTATTCATAAGATGATTAAAATAAAAGATATCAAAATAAAAATTAGTTACAAACAAGGTAAATTGATGATGACATCTTAGAAGCATTATAACGGTCAATATATTTCCGTCCATCTGATTTCTTAGCGGAGACACGATAAACCGGAAAATAAACTTTCTACGCTTACTTGGGTAGCTGGAACAGCAAGAATAACTTTTGATATTTCAGGCCATTCTGGAAACTTTGTCGAATTTCCTGAACACCAATTTAGTACATATTAAGTTGATGCCCTTAAACTGTTTTGTGAAAATACTATACTATTTGTATTGTCCTCTTTTCATAGAAATTCATATATTAATCTAACTTATCGCTTTGCAGTCCAGTTGTTCTACTTAAAAGCGAAACTGTACCGGTACAATGTTTAGGTTCTTTTTGGTCTATTCGGTTCTCAGAGACCGTGGTTCTGAGTTTTAAACAGTTCTTTTCGGTATACGGTTCCGATTCCATGGTTTTAAAAAAAATCATAAAAATATTGAGAAGCTTGTACACAGATAATGAGACTGCAGTGTGCGTAGGCAATGCCCTATCGTAGGGGTTTGAAATCAAGGTTGTTTATTAAATTCATTGCTTTTTGCGCAATTGAATCATTATCAGGCATTCCGGCGAATTCAAGTATCGATATTTTATATATCGCGTCCAAAAAACATCTATATATATCGTTATAAGAAAACGGAACTAAAATGTAAGGAACGTCTTTACTTAACTTTAACTTTAACTTTAAAAGCCTGTACATAAGTGAGATAAAAATTTAGTTAGGCTCCTGTAAAGTATTGTGCTAAACTAAATTTGTATCATATCTCAGTAAAGGCCTTAAAGATTAACAGATTTTGCCTCCAAAAAATATCAAGTGTCAAATTTTTTCTATCTGTTGCTCCTTACCAATTGGGATTTGACTAAGAATTTAAGAAAACCCGCTGCTTAATGTGTTCCACAGTTATTCTGCGTCTGTAAAAACTGCGTTCGGATGCTTTCCGTTCTGATGGTACTGAACTTTCAGGAGCAATTAGGTATCGAAATGCTATTTCAGACAGCATGAACAACTCATCCGCACGAGCTCTCCGATAAGCTATTGGCTTGATGTCGATCTTCAATATATTCCAATAGTGATCCCTCTTATCGCAGCGTATTGAGGCATCCATACGTGTATGATTAGTTCTTAAATGCGATTTTAAGTTATATTACCACATGATTTATCAGGTTTGCCATATATTTGCACCTATTACCATAGTAATTTTTTAGATATATCGTTCGAGGGCATCGCAATAGACCCAAAAAGGCCTAACGCAACCTAACCTAGAATTTCTGAACTCATAATATAAAGAATATAATATCTTCAGTAGCATCAATAGGCGTTTCGATTTAGCTCTCCGACCATTCGTCTATATGAACATCTAGATATCATGGAGACTATGAGAGCTAGAGCATGCAATTGTGTTATGTAGTCTAACTAGGCATTAACGCAAAACTATATTATTTCCAATTTTTGAGACGCCTCCTTTTTACCCTATCCCTTCTGCCAGCTCTGTTAAACCAACATTCTGACACACACACAGCTCAATAAAGTTTTGTAGTTTAACAATTTCATACAAACATCAAAATTAGAAATTTTAATAAATAGAAAAAAGACCAAGTCAACGCTTTTATTTAATAGAACGCAAAATAATAATGGAAATATTACAAACATTACAAACATTACAAAAACATTTTCGTGGTGTGTCAAAAAGTTTAATCAAAATAATAAACTCGCTTGTTTTGTACCATAATTTGCCATGCACAAAAAGTTTCAAGGACTTTGCTGGCTTTTGTTGTGTCTAAGTCCATTATCTACATCTGCTTCACACATATATACACACCCACACACAGCTTTAGGCATGGAAACCACCTCGTCTTACAGTTCATTGAATTGGGAAAAAAAGAAACAAAATTATAAAGCCAATGGAAAAAAGAAGTCTCCTATTAGATTTCTCAACAACAAACCATATTGAAAGGCGCGGGGTCAAAATTTAAAATGCAAATGAAGAAGCAAGCTAGAAATGAATCAAAATAATAACATAATAAACAAGATAGCAATAACAATAATGTCATATGATAGGCGCAGTCAACAGTTATCCTTGGCTTCAGGAATGATTCCAATTCCGATTCATAAATATTTATGAGCTCCAGATCACAGACACAAAGCGTAAACAAATCTGAGAAAATTTCGTTGTAAGGCGCCGCAAAGTCGTGCGGTTATTAAAATTTATTAGTTTAGATTTTATGTCAAATTTTTTGCTAAGCCGGTGTGAGATTGACAGACGTTTTAATGTGACCATTCGGTTGTCATTGTAAGATTTTTGGAACATTTTTTACTAGTCGCAAATAAATTAAATTCTAAACTTTTATCTAGACGCTGCTAATTAATATTTTCAAATGGTCCATGCTAAAACTTATAAATTTTAATAGGCTTTTATTGGGGTCAATAAATTTTAGGCAAGCGTTTAACTAATGTGTGCATGTATGCAGTTCATTATTTATTCAAGAGGAGAATGTGTATCAAATAATCATTGCATACAGAATTAGGTGATAATTTGCTCAACAAGTGAACACCAAAGTGTAAATTTTTTTTGCTATTTCTTTTAGAATACTTTTCACAAGCAGACATAGCTAATTAAATTGTGTTGATGACATCAATAGTGCAATAAAGCCTTTTTAGTTTTTAAGTAAAGTTTTTCAATAAACAGCACACAAACTTTTAAAAAATTTAATTCCATTTTTGGGTATCCATTTATAATGAATACACGAATATCATAAAGCTGTGCAAGTGTATGTAAGATTTAACAAGTAAGACCGTTGCAGTCGAGTAGCCCGTTTTACCTGTAATCATTCGATGCCGGAAACACTCGTGTAGCTCTCTAGTGTTTATGTTTGTCAATTGTACAGGGTATTTTGAAATCGGGCTACTCGACTGCAACGGTCTTACATGTTTTGTTGGTGTTTTTACGTCTGAATGTTCGCACTCATGTAGATAATGCTTAGAAAAACGCTTTCACGGCAATTCTCTGTTCCGTATTTTTGTATGCAAAAACAGCAATTATAATAAAAAAACAGATTAGACAGAAATAATTATTTTTGATCTTAAAACAAAATCAGTTCGTTTAGAAATATACTTCCCAATAAAATCAAATTCCCAATCATCAAAAGGATCTTAGGAAAAGCTCTTCTGATGAAAATCAAATGTAAAATTTAGCTTAGCAGCTGGAAAACAATGAAAAAGGGACAAATATTAAATCGGTGAACGACTTTATGGCTCCATTTGAATGAATTTAAGGATTTCCTCGAAACTTAAAGACTTGGGAAAACTATCTTTGTAAAGAAATTAAGAATGATGCATTAGTAATATTAGCTGCTCATACTACTAAATCTGTCAACTTTTAGCAGGTTTGCAGCCCCGATTCAAATATACCTTCTGCAAGGGTATAAAAAGGATTTTGAAATTTGTTTGATTCATAATTTAGGGACGGCCAATTCGACTTCCGCGCCGGGCGGCATAAATCGCGATGCGCAACTGGATCACTTTTCGTTCCAAGAATAGGCTGACAACTACTTTTACAGAGCATTAAGACATATCTGGTGGCAGACAATCCAAGCGAACAATCCACTGTTTTCGAAGTGAAATCCTTATAAACGATCATAATCACATAATAAAATGAAACATGATGCAATCTTGACATTTTGTTAGCCATTCCAATATCACTGCCGAAATCTGGAGCGCAAATATCATATTTTGTCACGTTTACTACATAAGTTTGCATACCTTGCGACATATGGAGCAAATATTTGTAAGAATTCAGTTCGTTCCCATCTGTATACAATATTGCTCTTAACCGTTTTAACTAATCCTGTTCCAAGCCCCACGTCTACTTACACTGTTCTGCTCACATAATTGCCTTTTTTTAGCAAAATGGTTTGGGCAAAAGTTGATGATGACGCAGGTGGAGGTCGTCCTCGTTATGGGAAAGAGCATCGTTAATGGGTGTTGAACGGGACGTTTACATGCTGCAAACATAAACATTGCCCTCCTTAAATGCGTGCCAAAGTATTAAAGGCAAAAGTTTTTAGAGAGCAAAGTAAGGTCCCCAAGCGCGACAAATGCTCCCAGCTCCCTGTCAAAAAAAGCTGGAAAAACTTTTGGCCAATCTCAAAGCAAAAATCTTGTGGCTGCTTTATTTAAATAAATGTTGTGCACAAAACAAATGAGATCTAAGAGTGGAATTCGCAGAGGTCTGTTGGTCTGTGCTGCATTGTGATTTCAAATTGTTGGAAATGTGTAATCTCGCTCAATTCATGCTCATACGGGATCATCGGAGCTCAAGCGGAAATATATTCCAGGTTCAATAAATGAGCTTTATAAAGGTCGTAGTCACTACTAGGAGAAATATAGAAGCACAAATTTAGGCTTTAGGCTTTAGTGTTGTGACTGGCGGCCACTGGCTCCTGGCGTAATCGTTAGATAGTTACAGGAAACATCGGCAGCACAAGATTAAAGCTGTGAGCTGTGGCTCACGAACCGAGCTGTGGCCTACGAACCGATAGCTGTGGCTCACGAACCAAGAGCTGTGGCTCACGAACTGAGAGCTGTGGCTCACGAACCGAGAGCTGTAGCTCACGAACCGAGAGAGCTGTGGCTCACGAGCTGAGCCCAGTGTGGCTCATTAGTTGAGAGCCGAATGTTGTTCTCGAGCAGAGAGTACTCCCGACTCTCAATCAGATGCTCTCGGAGCCACAAATGGCTCGATTTTTGAGCAATTTCGAACTATACAGTACAGAGTACTCCCGACTCTCAATCAGATGCTCCCGGAGCCACAAAATGGCTCGATTTTGAGCAATTTCGAACTATACTTATACACTATAATTCCCAAAAAAAATATCTTATCAGAAAGAAAGGCGGGAAAAAAGCATCTTCCAAGTGTATTTGCAGTGTACTTTTTCCAACAACAATTAATTACAACTTTTTGGCCTAGAAAACACTTTGTATAAGCCCCAATAATGACAGCAGCAGCTAACTTAATTGGAATTTGGAAAATGTAACATTGTTTGGTTTTTTCACCCATAAAATACACCTATTGTTGAATTTGATGTTGTGTTTTTTTTGGTTGGGAGCTTGACGACATCTAACAGATCAAACAAATAATTGTGCTTGACAATATATAATTTCTATAAAATAGAACCAAAGATTTTGTGTTTCAACAAACTTTGACAATTTGCAAACTAAAATTCCAAACGAATTTGAATTGTTGTATTTTGACATTTGTTTTTGGACTCTGTTCGCCCAACCCGAACCCGCATACACAGTCAGTCAAATGGACAAAAAGCCAGCCAGCAGACATGGAGGAGATATTGAATGTTAACATTTATTTATTAAAATCTGCACAGATTTGGGGCAGATGTTGTTGGAATTAGAGGCAAACCTGCATAGTTTTTGATATTAATGTAGATAAATGTATATGTAAAATTGCCACTCACTAATCTTAAGCAAGACATGAAAATACCAGCAATTGGCATACTGCAAATAATATCACAAAACTGTTCATAGTTAAGAGGCAACAATAATAGCAACAATTGTAAATAGGCTGAACGGCTAATTGAAACCACTTCAACGGAAACATATAATTTTTGATAGTTAAGCTAATTGTAATACATTTTCTAAGACACGGCAAGACGGATCTAATAGAAGCCTCAAATTTCCATTTTGTACACACGCTTCATGTTGAACATGCTCGTTAATCGATTTCGTTGTTACCAAATATATGTATACATAATGCAATAAAACAATTGAATAGTTAATTACAAATTGAACATTTGCACATTTTTTTTGTACACACCACGAAATTGGCTTTGGACAAGAACGATGATCGAATTTGTTTGTTACAACTTGTATTTTGTATTCGACAAAGGAAAAGTGTCAGGCATTGAAATATAAAACAACAGAAAGAAAAACACGCAATGAACAATGAAAATTATATTTATATAATAATGGAGAGAAAAATAATCGAAATAATAGAACTAGACGCATATTGAATAATAAAGGAGACATACATATTATTGAAAGAAAAAAGAACAAAATGGTGTAAACCAAATGCATTTTCATTTCAGCCTCGACAATGGACATGCGGCGGGTTAAGGGGAGAGCTGACGATTTTGTAAATTGCATGCATTGGCTGAACGATGTTTCGGCTGCCAAGCTAACTTTGCTGCAAAGAGCGTAATTTAACATAGTTGGATATTGGGCTCTTGTACGTGTGAAAGCCAGACAACTGTTCGAGACGTGGCATGGAGCAGCCAATGTACAGTGGGCCTGAAATCTCTAGAGAGCTGAATAAGTTCGGGTTTGGCTTGGTAATGGCCAGCGATGGAACCAGGAGGGGAAGGGCTAGTTGTATGGGAATTACTGTTGCATACCGTCGAATTTTTAGCTCAAGTAGGTAAATGTTTTTGATTCATTTCCGGGGTGCCAACTCTGGGCTGCATAGGGCGGCTGCGGAAGCGTTGGGATGCCGGCCTTGGTTAGGTAGCTGTTCGCAAGAAGTCAGTTTTCACGTTCACTTTTGGGACCATCTTCGCGCACACCTTGCGCATGTTCAAATGCTCCGTCACAATGTCATAAAGCAAAGATTTTGGTACGTTTAACATCTGACCAATTAAACGAATACTTAGTCTACGGTCTGCGATCAAAACTTTGCGCACACGAGTCACATTGTCGGCGTTTGTCGAAATCGAAGATCTTCCAGCAAGGTCTTCATCGGCGACCTCTTCCCGGCCCTCCAAAAACGCCTGGTGCCACCGAAACACACCACTTTTTGCTAAAAAAACATCTGTGTAGGCCTGCTTGATCATATCAAACGTCTCTGTCGGAGATTTACAGAATTCAATCGAGTACATCAACTCAAAGAAACACGTTGCGCACAAATGCCTGTCCTGACTCTCCAGCTGCTCGGAGACAACTGACCAGCCGCCCGTTCGTTAGCTAGGAACGTCCTCTACCGAATGCAGTTGGTGCGCGCACGCTCCGAAGTACAGGCGCGGCGGAAGAAAATCAGTCCTATTACTTTACGGACAAACTCTGTATGTTAAATATGGGCTAATCCTGCGTTGCGGACGTTACATATGTACGTAAATTAAAAAAACTTTATTTTCCGTTGCGGACGTTACATAAGCCGATTTTTAGTAAAAAATTTTTAATATAAATTAGAAATGTTACAAATATAATGAGTACCTTAAATTAAAGAAAATTAAACAAATTTTAAGTTGAGCTAAGCTCAAAATACTAAAACGACTGTTTTCACCATTTTATTGACCAATAGAAAACCCCTTCTTTTTAAAGTATTAATACAAGCAAGAGTTAGGTGAAGGTATTAGAGCCCTGCATGAATGGAGTCAAAGGGCTATTTGATTCATGTTTTAAAAAAATGGTTCAAGTAAATCAAGTCAACAATTTTTTTAGTTCAAATAAGTCAGCTCAAATTTCCAGTGACTCCAAACCAGAGGTCCGGAATATCTCACTCAAAATTAAAGTGTTGTAAAATAACCCTGTCATTTTTAGACACTTTGAATAATGTCTCAAACAGATAGAGTGATTTATTTTTTGAGTATAAGTGTTTCGCTCATTGAAAGTGACTTATTTTTTCGAGTGTAAGTGTTTATCTCAGTGAGAAACACATATTTTCATTTTTTTTCTGTTATGTGTTTTTCGATAACACTTATTATTGTGAAATAATGATTAATGAAAAATATAAGGGTCTTTTTAGTCAAAGTCTTTGGATCCGACATTTTCAACACTAAATTTCATTTGCAGCGATAAGGGCATAAAATTAAAAACCGAAAACTTTAATTCTGAAAAGTATTTTTTTTGCCGCGGATATTTGTAGCTTAGTGCTTGCCAGAGTCGTTACAAGAAATTTGTAAAGGAAGTTTGACCTTGTGGGTGGAAAGGGCTGAAAAATCATATAAGGATCAATGTGAAATCGCAGTTCACAGCTAGAGGAAAGAAACTGCTTTTAAAAACTCAAATGACCACACCCCGAAGAAATGCGAATTCACACAGAAATAACTACATAGCCGTGATAGTGACAATACTCAACCGCGATAAATACCATGGATGACCAATGGTAAAGAATATAGTCAGAATCAAAAAGATTTTTCCAAACTACGTTCTGCGTATGACTAATCTTTTTATCGCTGAAAAATACCAAAGAAGACCAAAAATTGTAATAATGCCAAATAAACTCTACTCTCAACCAAGGGGAAATCATGCAAGGATCAATGCATAAGCTCAATTCCATTAAAAAAGAAACCTCCATGGACCATGGGAATAAATCCACATAACACTTAAAAAATGCTTTTCAAGACCACAAATGACATCACATAGCTACAAAAATATGATTACGACAATACTAAACCCCGATATATACCATGGATGACCATGTTTCCACTGATCTAAGAGCTATTTTTTTGGCAACAGGCGCTTAAAAAAATTGTCTCGCTTTGAGGCGCCGACACGCGCAAGCATACGTCGCATCAAGTGTAATTGCCTTACATAATAGTAAGTTGAAAGAACAAAATTCTGATTTTGACGCACGGCGGCAGCTGGTGCAGCAGGTACAGTGTGCGCGATCGAGACCCGCTTGGCACTGAAGCAGATGTTTGCAAATTAAAAACATAATACAGTGTGTGTCTCGTTTGCCGACTCGATTTTTATCTGATATGGTACTGATACTGTTTTTGTTGTTGGAGTGCTCCCAAGCGTAAATCTCGTGACCACCGCTGGTTTAAAACATTGCTCCCAATCACATCTACAAAGTAAATTATCATTACATAGAACTATTTGACCCTATAAAGTATATATATCTGATCAGCATCACATATCGATCTTTAAAATTTTTTTTTTTTTTTTTTTTTTTATTTTTTTAATAAAAAAATTAGAGATGTTGGTTGAGCTATATGTATGGGAAATGTTACTTATATAGAGAATGTTTTATTTGCAGCCCCCCATAATTATTAAATAAATTAATAGTTAGTATTAGGAATATAACTGATATCAAAAATACAAAGAAATGATAAAGATCGACGAGCGGTTCTCATTATAGCAATAAGTGAATCGCCTTTACCCCTGGCCACCTCACACCCAAAATAAAAAAAAAAATAATATTATAAAAAAATTATATAAAATTTAATTAAAAAAAATAGGGGGATGTAGGGAAAAAATGAAAAAGAGAGGTAAGATTTTTATATTGGTTATTTTTGTTTTTTTTTAATTTTTTTATATATTTTTATTTTTGGTTAATTGTATTGTGGTTTTTTGTGTTAATTTTTTTTTATTTTTGTTTTATTTTTTAAAAAAATAGAGGAGAGCTACCTTCGGCTGTACCGAAGTTTATATACCCTTGGAGCATGATATATGCTGCCAGTTTGATATATGGCTATACGATATATTCATCAAAAAAGTTTTTTCTCACTAGAACTACATTTTGGACCGATCGTTCCTATGGCAGCTATATGCTATAGTCATCCGATTTAAATCAAACTTGACAAAATTGTGTGGTAGTATATAATATAGATCTGTCCAAAGTGGGAGCGATAGCATTGAAAACAAAAAAAGTTTTTCTTACTAAGACTTTTTCAGACATCTATTATTTTGTATGGCAGCTATACTATATAGTTGTCCGATTTCGATAAATCTCGGTGAAATTATGTGAAATCCTCGAAAACTTATAAATACGAGGGTTGGGTGCGATAACATTGAAAACAAAAAGTTTTTCTCACTAAGACTTTTTTCAGACCTATCTTTTTGGTATGCAGATATAGTTGCTCGATTTCGATAAATCTCTGAAATTAGTGAAACATAAAAAACTTATAAATACGGGGGTTGGGAGTGATAGCATTGAAAACGAACAAGTTTTTCTCACTAAGACTATTTTTTAGACCTATCTTTTGTATGGCAGCTATACTATATAGTTGTCCGATTTTGATAAATCTCGGTGAAATTATGTGAAATCATAGAAAACTTATAAATACGAGGGTTGGGTGCGATAACATTGAAAACAAAAAGTTTTTCTCACTAAAACTACTTTTTCAACCGATCGTTCCTATGGCAGCTATATGCTATAGTCATCCGATCCGGCCGGTTCCGACAAATGTGCAGCGTATTTATACCAAAAAGACTTCGTGCAAAGTTTGGTTGAGATAGCTTTAAAACTGACGGAGGAGATAGCATAGAAACAGACGGACAGACGGACAGACGGACATGGCTATATCAACTCAGCTCGTCATGCTGATCAGAGTTATATACTTTTGTGGTCGGAGATGTTTCTCTGTGTGCTTAAAACATCCATAATTAAATTCCCACGGTAAAAAAATGCAGAATATGAAACCTCGGATGTTAAGGATGTAGGCAGGGGCACGATCTCACCCAAATCGTCTTGAAGAGGAGGAAATAATAAAGCATGATGAAGCAAAGCAACCATCAATGTCTCCAGTACTTTCACTGAATGGTACGTTCAGCACTAAAAGGCCACATACAATAACCTGGCTCGTGGCGGCCTCAAAGAACTGGCGGACGTGACGATTCTCCCACGGCAAGGTGCAACATCCAACTAAAAACTCTGCTGATCACACCCGGTTGATACAGAACTCCACGTCGAGACTCAGCAAGCCCCAAGCTTAGGTTCCGGGTAAGGACTGGGGTCCGCATAATTGTCAGGCCCGTTATGATGTCTCTCGTGATCTTGCCCCTTTCAGGACGTTAACGACTACGAACCTTGTGGCGTGCAGGATTAATCAAAATGTAATAAATTTTCTTATAGCAATTGTGTTATTTGTTTTGTTTTTTATATACAACCTTGTATTACTGTTGTTGCTTTTGGCACGTTTTTTTTTGGAGGCTCTCCCATGTCAACTGCATCAACATTGATTTTATTGATGAGGTCCCAATAACTTATCTTTGCCTCTGCGGTATTAAACAGCGCAAGTTTTCCTCCTCATGAATTCTCTCTTGAAATAGTTTTTACGCTCACCCTTCTTTTCGGACATTTTTTTTGCTTCTGAGCGTCAAAATAAATAAATTTAATTACTTTGGGCGCCCAAAAAAGGCTCAAGCAGTTTCAGTTACCATCCACAAGTTCAGAGTTCGACGTTCGAGTTCGATGTTCGTGTGGGTCGACTTTTCGTTTCTCTCCGTACACACCGTAAAACGTTTGACGTCAAACGTTTTCGCGTGTGGTCTTCTTAACGTTTTTATACACTTGAAAGTGTATTATAATTTTTGCACCCAGAAGTTTTCGGAACATGGATATATATTCTTGATCAGTATGACGAGCTGATTTTTTTTTAATAAGAAAACTGTTTTGTTCTCAATATTACTGCTCTCAAACACGGTCATGGGTAATATGTAATGTTTTTTTAAGCTGTATCTGCGAAGTTTGGTCGAAGTCGCTAACCGTTGAGACAAGCTGTATCAAAACTTCGGTACAGAAGAAGTTAGTTTTCTTTCCTTTCTCGTTTTTATATGGAGTTTTTTTTTTGGTACCGTGCTTTAACAGAAAACACAAATAAAACAAAAATTAAAATTAAACTCAGTGAGAAACCGAAATTGCTTATGATTTTTGTGTTTCTCTCAGTGAGAAACACTTTGAAAATTTGTGTTGAGAGTTATTCCGGACCTCTGCTCCAAACAGATCAAACTCTAAACAGATCAAACTCAAAACAGATCAAGCTCAAGTTGAATCAAGTCAAACATTGAGCCCATCTAAAAAAATTTTTTTTCAAAATTCGCAATTCGCTATGCTCCGGTCCTTCTTCGAAATATCTGCCACATTAGAGTGGGTATGACCCAGGAAGGAAGATTAATTGAACTAGTACTGTGCACTGCGGGGTTTCCAACATATTCGCATAATGCTCGCTGCCCCCTGGTATATCCGTAACTCCAGCCTTTAGAGAGATTTTGGCTGCACTTTCTGCATTCAACAGACTGGCCGACCTCATTGCTTTCCTTATCCAATATTTTTCCAAAGATTTCCCACACTCTGCTTCTTCCACGCTTTGGGCTAATGCTGAACTCTCAAGAAATAAGTATCTTTTTAATATCTTCTTGAGTTGATATTAAAGCCTCCGTGGAACATGATGAAGACTATTTATGAATTAAGATAAAACTTTAACGTTAGTCCATACTTATTTGAAAAACCTATTACCTAATTTTAAACGTTCTAAATATTAAACATATACTGATTGGTTCAGTGCAATTTCATAATCTTGCTCCATTTCTTTACAATAATTTTTGAATTAAGGCCTGACTCCAGATGACATAAATTTTTATTTCGGCACAATGCTTCTTTGCAACAGCATTCAGATTTCAAAACAGTTCAAAAGTGTTTCTATTCATGTGAACTTCAATTGAAGAAAATTAATTTTGTTTTAATTTGCTCAGAAATGAATGACAATTAGGTTCTGAGCTATTTGATCTATTCATTGAACCCTTTGAGCTATTTGAGTTGAGCATGATTGATCTAGTTGCTTTGTTGAGCTGATCTGAGCTGAATCATTTTAAACAGATCAAACAGCTCATGGCTCATGTCATGAGCTATAATTAAATGAATCAATAATTATGTGAGCTATGAATAGAAGTTCATTCATAGTTCAAATTAGAAACAAAGTCAAGGGGAACTTTGATTCAATTCATGCAGGGCTCTAGTATGTATGCATCTACCAAGAACAAACTAACCACCGTAGAACAATATTATTTTACATATATTTAAGCTTGAATATGTATCCTATTATTCCATTAACAAACATTTGGAATTTGGATAACTTTAAATTTATGCCCTTGGTTCAAAAATTTTCGGATTAGCCCATACGTAAGTATGTCTAACTTGATTTCATGTTTATTAAAATGTGCAGACTCCCAAAAGAAAGCAATATATTTGCCAAAACGACTAGGAGAAACCCTGAGCCAAAAAGTGTTTTGCCTGTAGGAAGGGAGGACGGCTAAAGAAACCAATTTACACCACGTAAAATCATCATGTCTTCCCTTATTTTGTACTGTTTTTCAACTTTGTCTTGAAAACTGTAACGAATTTGACTAAGCAATGAAGGACAAACACTTAGCTAAGACTTAAATCAAAATGCTTAAATCCTTAAACGTATCTAAAATTTACAAACAAAATAATGTTTGTCCAAATCCATCCTGGATTTAACGAAATAAAAATGAAACAATAAAAACTAATTGACATGTCGCAGCAGTTTAGAAAAACCTTTCAAACTTATTAGACTTTCATATCTACTTTTTTTTTTTTGTTATTCCACAATTAACCTTTGTCTCTGTCACAATTTTACTTAATTTCCTGCCATTCAAGTGAAAGGCCTTGAAATGGCATAAACAAGTCAACGACCAAAGTCTTACATATTCGATGAAGTAAATTACACAAGCCCTATGAATTTTCTATACCCATTGAGTTGGCTCAGCAGCAGCAATGATCTTAGTCCGCCATTCCAGGCGGTTGACTTTGTGGTGGGCGGGCACACCGTCGCGACAACAAAATGAAATGAAGTGAAATGAAATCAAAAGGCATCCGCAGCTGGAAGGCAACGCACATACGAGGAGCCAGAGTTACACTCAAATGATGTTTACACTTGAGCTGCAACGCAAGAATACCGCTTCTCCATTCCTTTCAGTTCATGCGTTACCCAGGAGAAGTAGCCGGGGATTCTGCTATCTGAGCCACCAGCCGAAGTTGTTTGCATTCCTAGACCAAAAACCCAGTTAGTTGTGACTGTGCAGCTGGAGACAGAGAGGAAGATGGCACCAACCGTGTCATAAAAATAAGGCAAATTTGTGTAACTTGATTATCCAACGGAAATGTGGCATCGCCAACTCACACCAAATCGAACCCATGCCGGCCTTTGGGCTACGCATCAGAACATCATCATCATCTTTATTACAACAGGCAACCGTGCCAAATTTTCAGAAAGCAAAAGCGGATGGATGGGGGGGCGGGGTTGAGTCAAACGCCACCAGGGTAGCAATTGGGAGAACAACGAGAGCTTAACAAGTTGCCAGTGCCTGGAGCGTTTCTACTTTTGCTGATTCTTTGTGTGATGTCAGAGTTTGACTCTGATGAAGTTAATTGCACTTTGAAATCACATCAATGATCTCTAATACAGTACGTGGATTGCCCTTATAATTTAATACTTCTTGTAAATGGACAATAAATTATCACTTCAACACGAGGTCAAGTAATGCGCTTTTCCATATGAAGCAACATGCATGGATTTGAGACGCTCAGAGAATATAAGCAATCATTTTCCCCACTAAGAAATTCAACTGATGAATAGACAAGAAACCAATTTTAGATTAAGCTATTTGAAGTCTTCAACAGGCTCTTCTGTCGTCGAACCTCAACATTTCTATACTCTGTGCAAAGTTACAAGAGTAATTAAATTTGTACAAAAGTATGTAACAGGGAGAAGGCATTTCCGACCTAAATATAGATATACGCACAGATCTCAGAGATGGTAGAGATGAGGTTTGACATAAATTCTTATACTTGCTGGCAAATCGATTTTTTATTTTTCAATTTTGCCACGCCCCAGACCGACCTAGCACTTTTAGAAAAAACTTATATCTAACACAGTTTAATAGATTGATGGTTCACTATTTAAAAATATTTACTAATCAAGATTAGCTATCGATCTGCCAAAGGGAATGATATCAAGGTATAAATAAAGAATGTAAGCAGCTGCAGTGCTGTTTTTCTCTGAACTTATTGACTTAAGCTTTAATTAAAAAAAACTTTTCAAAATTTTGATAATCCAAATCAATGTTGGAAAATATTTAAACTTGTTCGTTTTTATACCCTTGCAGAGGAACCATATACCCTTAACATTTGGAGTCTCATTGCAGCGATTAAGCATTACAGGCATGATATGTTAGCTGCTGGTAGTGGATCAGGCAAGATCCTGATGATTTGTGATTTGATCTGTACAATTAGGTAGACCCCCCTTTTTTTGTTTTTTTTTGTATACTTTTTGTTTTTTTTAAAGTTGTGTGCAAAATAACGAGACCTCGAGCCTGCAAAATGTCCAAGGGTTTGACTATCATAAAGGTCATTAAACATACACATAGATTAAGACTTTATTTGAAAAAAAAAATTCTGGTGCTACAAGTATATACTTATGAATTACTGCACCAGCACATAAACAAGACATTTGATTTTAAATTGACTTATCCTACTTAATTCTATTTAAAATTATTATAAAAAATTCCTAAATTATATTGCACTACTGATGTTTTTGATGTTAGTTGGTAGTTCTACAACCAACAGTATTAACGAAAATTGGCAAGCGAACTGACGTATTGCTATTAAGTTCATAGTTCTTGTCTAATCTTGTATACATACAGGGTTGCCCATATTCGACGGACCCATTTTTTTTTCTTTAAATCAAAGAAAAAAATTAAAAATTTGGCGGTTGGCAATCTTAATCATTTAATTTGTTCCAAGTAGATTTGTTTACATCAATTTTTGAATATGATATCTCTTTTTGCAGCATTTTCCATCGATTTCGCCCACATTTCGGCCGGAATAGCGGCTATTTCTTCACGAATGTTGTCCTTGAGCTCTTCTACGGTCCTTGGCTTGTTAACGTAAACCTTTGACTTCAAATATCCCCACAAGAAGAAGTCAGGCGGCGTCAAATCGGGCGAACGCGGTGGCCAGTCCAAATCACCACTATTCGACATCAAACGGCCCGGAAACAATTTCTTCAGAAAATCGATTGTTATGCGACTTGTGTGCGGTGGAGCGCCGTCTTGTTGAAACCAGAACTGCCTCATACGCTTTCGACGAATAATTGGCATCACAAAATTGGTCATCATGTCGCGATAACGCTCCTGGTTGATGGTAACAGCATGGCCATTTTCATTGTGGAAGAAAAACGGCCCAATGACCGTTTTCGCACTAACGCCGCACCAAACTGTGACTTTTTCGTCATGAAGAGGCACTTCTTGAATCTCCTCAGGATTTTCAGTGGCGTAAATACGGCAATTTTGCTTATTTACGGTCCCATTTCACACATTTCGGTCACATTTTTTAATTTTTTAAAAGCACGTTGAGTTTTCACAATCGACTTGTTCTGTTGAATGTAAATTTCAACTATTTCAGAGCGCTCGCGTGGCGTGTATTGTTCCAATCTGCTTGGACTGACGCTTCAAAAGCGGTATGTCATTAAGCGATCTGACATCTCTGTCAAAAGTTATGGCGTTGCCAGATGGGTCCGTCGAATATGGACAACCCTGTATATGATGGTTCTCTGGTATATATAATCTTTTGCAGGAAAACTAGTGAACTGTATATTGTGAATGATTTAAAGTCAAAACCGTACATTTGACTAGAAAGGAGTGTAATATGGTCAGTTCGTCTTTTATTATATGCATATCTAGCTATAATATATAAAGTATATGCAAGCTTAAGTTGTGTCCGTTTTTTTTTTTCCTTCCTCAGAGTTAAAGCTTATATTTTAAATCTAGATATAAATACGCTACACATGTGTCACAACCGGCCATAGGAACCATGGGTCAAAAAACTAGTTTTAGTGAGGAAAACTTTGGTTTTTAATGCAAACTTCTCCATACCTCGTATTTAAAGCTTTAAAACGCTACACAATTCCACCATTTTAATGAAAAACGGATACTATCTAGTATAGTATAATATAGTGAGCTGCCATAAAAAATTATAGGACTAAAAAACTCTTAAGCACGGTACGGAGTACTCAAAAAAGCGCTCGCAAAACGAAAACTCCATATAAAAAAAACGTTGTAAACCACACGCAAAACGTTTGACGTCAAACGTTTTACGGTGTTTACGCAGACAAACGTCCAGCTGTTCGAGCCTTTTTTGGGCGCCCAAAGTCATTAAATTTATTTATTTTAACGCTCAGAAGCAAAAAAAAATGTCAGAAAAGAAGGGTCAAATTGCGCTGATTAATAACGTAGAGGCAAAGATAAGTATTTGAAACCTCACCAACAAATATAATTTTGCTGCAGTTGACATGGAGAGCCTTCAGCAGCAGTCGAAAAAGATCTGCAACAACAGTAAAGTTTTTTTTAATTTTTATATGAAAATGTATTACATATTTGATTGGCCTTGCACGACACCAGATTCGTATTGCGGCTGAAGAGGATGTTTCGTTTTGGCGTCAACTCCAAGAGGGAAATAAAACTGTTGGCGCTCATATGGCAGATTTGTCTCGAACTGTTGTGGGAACGTTCGTCCCGAAATGGGCATGATGACGTCCCTCGTCATAACGGGCGTGACAACTATGCCGACCCCAGTCCTTATCCTCTGAACCAAGCCTGCGGCTTGCTGAGTCTTAAATTGAGGCTCGACGTGGAGTTCTATATCATTCGGTATTGTCATGTCCGAAAGTTTGCTTTTCAAATGGCTATCTGGGAGACTCCAGTCTCCTGGGAGCGCTAGTCAGCCACCAGCCGGGCTCATTGATTCGTATGCACTTTTCAGTGCGTACATGGTACCGTGACTTTAACATATCTATTAAACATGGCATTCTGTGTGAAATACATTAGATCTTACAATCTGTCTTCGCATAATCAGAATACTCATAGCTCTGGTAAATCTTCCCATATTTCCCCCTTGCCGAAAATTTGCCTTAACTGAGACATTGATGGTTGCTTCTGGCATCCTCATCTCTCTTCCAACACGATTTGTGCGGGGAGAGGTGCCCCTTGGCTACACCCTTATCCATCCGTATTTCAAAATCTGCAATGTTTTATTGGTGATTTTAAATTCTAATTAATTTTTATAAAAACCGTGTTAATTAACTTAAAATCCCAAATTTGGCATTTTTTGACGTTTTTGGTATTTTTGGCTATCTCAGCACTAATTTGTTTTTAGCTTCCACACGCGCAATAATTGACTTTTTTGTGCGCCCAAACAGTTTGGAGTACTCCGTACCGTTTTAGTGAGAAAAAACTTTTTTGTTTTTAATGCTATCGCTCTCCAATTTGTTACTGATTTTTAAAAACCCGCATAAGATCCTTAAATTATGTACAAGGCCTGGGTAATCATCTCCTCAGGGTTGGAAACGCACATATAAAAATTCACTTCAATCGTGCAATCGGTTCAGGTACCTTCAGAAGGAGTTGAACAATCATTATTGAATATCATTATAGGCGCATAGGTTATGTTCTACACACACAAGAAACAAATTGCAAATTCCTGGCACGAGTTTTCCGCAGTGCTGGATACAGGCCTTGTACTTCCAAAAAGTTCAAGTGGCGAAATCGTAACTTCTGCTTCTTCTTTCCTTAATTTTTGTATGAAAATTTGCGTTACTTCGTATGTCCGTATGTCCTATAACAAAAAAATGTGTTTAAGTTTGGCGGTGTAAGAGCAATTCGGAATTCGAAGCGCGTACCGAGCTTCAAAAAAAATCAACTTGGCATCAAAAGAAAATACAGATGATCAAACAGTGCGCCCCACCCAGTTAAGTTAAAAATACCACAGACTTACATTTCTGGCGTCTGGTCACTCTAATATGTTCCGCATGCATAGTTATAGTTTTTTTTTTGCGTTATAGGAATTTTTAACAGTTTTTCATAACAAGTTCACAGTTAAAATCCTGTTGCCGTATTTAAGTTTATGCGGAACCGAAATTGATAGTGCTCCATTTCAGTCGATCGATTAAGTTTATCTCGACTTTATTGTTGCCAAAATGTTTTTAACCAAATGACTTGGAGTTTTTTTTATCAATTCCGATTGATGGAATTCGAAAACTAGTCTGGAGATCTGCGTTCTTATGCTTCTTAAGTGCAATTTATTTGTTTAACTTTAATAAGAATTAATTTTACATAAAATACTTAACCGGTAGCATACAACTCGATAACATATGTATTTTGTCAGGTAGAATTCGCAACACCAACAAGGGGGAAATATTTAAAACTAGTTCGATATATGCCACTAACCTGAGTGCTCAGGCGAAATAGAACCGGTTCTACGCCCTATGGTCTGAACAGCAACTCATACTACGTCATTTCGCAAAATCAATTCATGAAACTATGAATTCGACTCAGACACGAATGTTAACTATGAATTCGCTTTTAATTCATAAAATGCCCAGCCGCGGACAACTTATCGTGGAGTTGGTGTTGCCAGATCTTTTGTTTGCTCATATGTGCGCTGGTCATTTTGTGAATTTACAAAAGCTGCACAAACGGAAACAAATTTTATTTTGCAAATTGAACAAATCGTGAAATCATAGCATAAACGTAGTATCAGACAACAACTCACTTGGTGATCAGGTCGTTTAAATGGAACTTGTCGAGCGCCGAAAAGCATTCCGACACCTTTTTCTTTTTGTCTGAGTACTAAGCTTAAAACTTCTATGCACCTATTGATTTTGCATGAATTTCGGTGATTTTCGAATAATTATGGAGTTCCGTGCAATAATGACGTCTACGCATAAAATTGTTATGTTAATTTTCCATCATGAATAACCATGATCAAAGTAAGTGAGAGGCTTTTAGCCACTTCGAGACATGACACGTTAGATTTCGCATGGAAGTGACAAATCGTACTTACAAATGTAAGAGGCTTTTTCGTTTCGTTTTCATTGGTTAATTTATTAATTAGTAAAAGGATAGCCTCCTCTCCATTCAATCAGCAACTTCAGCAGCTGTCATTTGCAACTCTTCAGGTGTTGACTGTGGCCAAGTTGCGTTTGCTTTTAAAATTTATGAGCTTGGCTTTTGGGTTAGCTAACAGCCACCAAAACCCCACTGCTCCCTCCCACTCAACTCACCGAATGGGCCAGACACGACAAGGCGAAAAGGTTTGCATGACTGCAGGAAATTACCATAATTTCAATTTAAGAAATTAAACGAATTCCGTTGGATGGCGAAAATACCAAAAGAGCATCGTCAAGGCTTTAATAAAGAAATTGATTTTCAATCAAAATGTTAACGCTTCGAAATGAAAAAGGTCCGAATTAGGAAGGGGCGGCAACTCTTTAAAGGACTTACTTTTCCAACACTAAATGTTTTTAACACTCGCAATGTCACGTGGTCTGTCAGTCAGTTGGAGTACAAGTCAGTCAGAGCACAATGAATCAGCAAACGGGAAATCCAGTTTTACAAATAGCCAAATGTGAGCTGTGTCCCAATCGAGTGACCAACTTTATAGTCGGCCTCTGTGAAGACTGTTTGGGCATCTTTTTCAACAAACATCGTGGGATTATTACCGTAAATCAAGTGCAGGCGGCCATAGTGAGGGCCAGTCAATGCCAACCAAACCGGAGCCACATGGATGCCACTTTTCGTCGAGTTTTGGAGAAAGAGCAGCTGCAGCGCAAAAAGAAGGTCGAGATCTTTCAAAGGGTCCGTGACGAGTTCGAGGACGGTTTACTGATAGACCAATTTAAGCCCAATCAGCTCTACCAAGTCGAGCAGAACTATTGCAATGTGCCAGAAATAGCAGATCCGGATTATCGAAACTTTCAACATGAAATCGACTTGCTAGCAGACATGGAGATTTATGAAAGAACTCTGCAAACGAAGAAGGATGAAAATAATAATTAATAAATTGAAGAGAAGTCTATGGGTTTTTATTTATGTTTGGGGACGAGGATAAGGAGAGCGGTGCAAACTAGATGGAAAGCAAATTTTCGAGCAGGGGCATTCATTTCAGCAAATATGGTAATAAATTTAATTAAAAATATAGCAAGTTGAAATTGAGGAAGGAATTCTGGTGTTACAGTACCAAACAAAAATAAAAACAAAAAACAGCTGGCGAAACAGTGTGACCGTTTGATAATCGGTGTTATTTTGGCGTTCAACTGTCATAAGCTTTCAATTCCAAAAATTCAAAATTTAGCTAATGTGAGTACTCAGCTCGACGTTTTTGGTTTCCGTTGACTACATTTTACATATTTTCATTTTAATCCGTATTAATTGGCAACTTGGTAACACTAACAATAATACGTTGACAAAAAAAAAGCTGATTGATTGATTAATGATTTATTTTCTGCAGGAAATTATATGAAAATATTAGAATTTCCTAATTATAAATTTGAATAAATTGGTGGAAACCGCAGCTAACCGCTGAAACTTGATCTACGTACGATATACACCTATGTACATGCAAAAGTTTGTGTCCCCATCTCTTATAGTCTCTGAGATCGAAACGTTCATACAGAATAGACGTACAGACGGAAATGGCTAAATCGACTCGGCTGTAGATGATGCTGATCAAGAAAATATATACGTTATATGTTTCCTTCTCTCTTTTATATACATTTGCACACTTTATGATCCTTTTTTACCCATTTTCAATGGGTGCAGGGGGGTATAAAAATTATCTGGTGGTAATAGGAAGTTATTCTTGGTTCTTTTCCAGAAGGAACTTTTTTTGTGGTTTGCGAGTTCTAATGCTTCAGTCTCTTCATTAGACCATTGGTATTACCCATGCATCAGTCTCTTCATTAGACCATTGGTATTACCCATGCATTTGCTGCACGAAATTTCTTAATGAATGTATGACAAGTTTCTATGCCATTATTCGATTTCATGAGGAATGTGTGTAATAGAAACATTTTTCTTCAAAATGATAGACGTTGTTCAGTGGAATTATAATTTTATACGCATAAACTTACAAATGTATGAATTTCAAGACATGTCACAGCGGTCGTTGCTTGACGTGTCAGATTTAGTGCAAATTTTGTGCCAACACATCAACACAATACATTTAAAATGCCTTTACACTTGTCACACATCTCCAAAGAGACTCTCTGACGATATTGTAATAGCGAAGCCTCCCGATATTTTTGGTGTCAAACGATAGTGCCCAAAAAGATACATCAAATTGCCAGTAGGAAATCACTGTGGTTAGAGCGAGACGACCATAACCCAAATGTATCCAGAGAGAGCGAACAGCTGACCAAAAAATATCTAGACAGCGTAAGTGAGACCGAACAGCTGACACTTTTCTGACAGAAGCGGTGTCGACCGAGCAAAGTTCCTCTCTAATACTTATTAAATGTAAAATTGGCTATACAGCTCCTCCAACGGGGCCAAGCCAAGCTTCTCCCAATCTCTTGGCGTGTGTGCTATAAATTTTTCGCAGAAGAGAAAGTGACCTACAGTTTAACGCCGAATCCAAACGGCAAAGTTTGAGAATTTGCTTTTTCATGGTAGCAAACTAATGCTTTTTGCTCGATTTTAAAAGCATCTACGGTGTTGTAAAGTAACGACAATTAAAGTAAAAATTTGTCATCCCAATTGTTGAAAGAAAAGCAAAAGTGAAATTTTTTTCCACGTTTACTATTGGGAAGTACGCAGCTGACAAGTACTGTTAAGTTACAAGTGGAAGCTATGTTATTTAGACAACAATTGAGCAGTGGATTTTAGATTACTTAGTAACTGCTGATAAAATTTAAAATTATAAAACAAATTCAGAAATTTAGAAATATTTAAAAATAGGAGAATATTTTAATGTTCTTTTAATGCGTCTAATCCAGGGCAGGTTAGTCCATAGCCACAACCTATGATTAGGTGGTGATAGGTGAGCACATAGCTGCTACACTCCTGCCCAAAATTATACGACCCTCGTAGGAGAATGGGAAAGCATAATACAACAAAATCAAATATGCAGAATGAAAGCTTAATGAATTCTGCTTAAAATGATATGTTCTTATCTCTGATTGCATCTCCCGTTTTCAAGTAGCGGTAAAAAAAGCACAAAAGTTCGATTTTTGTCATGTCTGCAAGTGTATCAAAATTATACGACACATTTCCAATTACTGCGGCTGTAGAGAAAGGTTTGGTTTCAATTATTTTTTTTTTACATTTCTGTTATCAATTTAATGAATTTGTAATAAAATGCCGCGTGGACATTTGTTATCCGACGAGGAAAAGGGAAGGATAAGAACCTACAACGATGCTGGCTTTAATGCAAGCCAAATATCGGAAAAAATCGGTCCAACACGTTGTGTTATCACCAAATTTTTAAGCAATCCGGATGAAAATGGTGTGAAGCATAGCTCTGGAAGAAAACCCAAGTTGTCTGACCGCGAAAAAGTCCCATAATACTTAAAGCTAGCAATTCGTTTTCTTCGTGCTCCACACTTGCCGCATGTTGCAGTAAGCCTCGGAGCTGCAATCATCGGAGTGCATTGTCAGAGGAGTCTTAAAGAAGGCTCCGCTCCTGAAGCCGCACTACAAAACAGCACGACTTCAATTTGTGGAAAAAAACTTGGAGAGAAACTGGTCCTCGTTATGAAATTTTAACTTTATTTTGTTCATACAGCTTTGTTCAATATTTTTCATTTAGATAATTTTTTCTGATGAAAAAAAAATTTAATCTTGATGGCCCAGATGGGTTTCGGCACTATTGGAGAGATTTGCGTAAGGATCCACTTATGTTTTCCAAACGCAATTTCGGAGGCGGATCTGTAATGGTTTGGGGAGCCATTCATGCGTCTGGAACGCTTGATCTGTGCTTCACAAGCTCTAGGATGAACAGTGGAGAATACAAAAAAGATATTGGAGAATCGTCTTCTGCCATTTTTGGAAGAAAATATCGAAAGAGATCTTGTTTTTATGCAAGATAATGCATCTTTTTACAAGAGCAGAGAGACCCAGCGCTTCTTAAATGATCACCATATAAATATGTTGGATTGGCCAGCGTGCTCCCCTGATCTAAACCCAATTCAGAACATTTGGGGTATCTTAGCCAGTCGAGTTTACGCCAATAACAACAAATTTGATAAAGTCGAAAGCCTCAAAAGCGAAATTTTGGCTCAATGGTCTCTTTTGGACCAAAATTTACTTACAAATTTAGTGAGTTCAGTGCCTAAGAGACTTTTCGAGGTGGCAAGGGCTCAAGGTGGCTCTTATTAATTATTAACTATTGCTTATGTACCTTTATAAGAATAAATAATTAACCAAATCCAACAAATTGACAAGTGTCGTATAATTTTGATACACTTGCAGACATGACAAAAATCGAACTTTTGTGCTTTTTTAACCGCTACTTGAAAACGCGAAATGCAATCAGAGATAAGAATATCAGATTTTAAGCAGAATTCATTAAGCTTTCATTCTGCATACTTGATTTCGTTTTATTATGCTTTCACATTCTCCTACGAGGGTCGAAAATAATATTTTCGAGGTGTCGTATAATTTTGGGCAGGAGTGTATAAATGCTTCTCTTTATAGAGAAAGTTATGAGAAAATCGTTCTCACACTTTTAATTCACTCTTAGTTCTTCCATCTGTATTTTTGGATACAAGAAAGCAAGTATTTTTGATCTTAGAACGAAACATATTACTGAATTATATAATCATCAGAAAGAATTAGTAATCAATGATTGACGATGATAATTTAGATATCAATGATTCCTTACAATGTTCATCTTGAAAGTTTGAAACAACTAAAAAAGTGACAAATATTAAATCAGTAAACGACTCCATTTGACGGAATTTAAAGTTTTCCTTGAAATTCGAATCACAGAAGGAAGCATCTCCGACCACATAAAGTATATATATTCTTGATCGCTGCATTTTTGTCGAAACTGGCCTGATCGGATGACTATAGCATATAGCTGCCATAGGAACGATCGGTTGGAAAAGTAGTTCTAGTGAGAAAAACTTTTTTGTTTTCAATGGTAGACCCAGGGTTAGACCCTACCCTTAAGTTGAAGGAAACTTATTTTCTGAACATATTTTTTTTCTCTGTGTAGCCTCCCACAAAACCCGCCCAAAAAGAGTCCTTATAGGGTTAAAATTACAAAAAACGAGAAAGGCAAAGCTGACTTCGTCTGTACCGAAGTTTTGATACACTTGAAATAGCTTGTCACAATGGTTAGCGACTTCGACCAAACTTCGCAAATCAGCTTAATAACGTGATATATTACCCATGACCGTGTTTGAGAGCGATAATATTGAGAACAAACCAGTTTTTCTTACTAAAACCAATTTTCCGAACGAACATTTGTATGGCAGCTACAAGAAGTAGTCATCCGATCCGGTCGGTTCCGACATATTAGCAGCGTGCAGTAAAAAGAAGACTCTGTGCAAAGTTTCAGCTCGATAGCTCTAAAACTGAGGGACTAGATCGCGTAGAAACAGACAGACGGACAGACGGACGGACGGACAGACGGACGGACAAAGCTTAATCGACTCAGCTCGTCGTCCTGATCAAGAATATATATACTTTATGTGGTCGGAGATGATTCCTTCCATGCGTTGCAAACTTCTGGGCAAAATTATAATACACTTTTCAAGTGTATAAAAATCCAGCACATGAAAATCATCCCTTTCAACTAATTAAAAAAAGTTACATTTTGTTGCCTTGAGAAAATTTAGTAAAATCACATTAGACCTGTAAATTAATTTATCGAATCGTATCGAATGATAGGCTTCCATTTCCATTTTCCTTCCAGAAATTATTACAATCACCACAGACACCTTTCGCAACTGGTTGCTGTAACGATGGTAAATGGACTTGCGGTCAACTGGCTGGCCATAATTGTCACTCCAGGGCGTTGCCGTAAATTACCAAACCGAGACCAAAATATCAGAGCGCAAGAGCCAGGCCGGTCGAAAAGCAATTGAACCAAAGTGATTGTCTAGCCAATTGCTGGATCTGCCTCCAGGGGGCTCGTGTACATTTTGGTAATGAAAATGTTTATTCAAATTTGCGTCAAAGGATGTGTTTACACGAACGCATTTCAATCTACATAAATAAGCGTGAGCAACAATAGGCTGGATGTAGCGAACCACATGCATGTTTGGACATTGTTGAACAATTTGTATAATGACCAAACTAATAAATCAAATGCGATGTCCACTGCGCTCAGGTCTGGAGGTTGACAAATTGAAATGGTAGCTATAAACTAATACGTAGAAGCCAAACAATCAATTGATCGATTCAGCTGGCTCAGACAAAGGTCAAGACCATAATTAAGGTAATGAGTTACTCGACATATCGATTTGTTTTGGTTGCGAACCATGAAAAGGAGTAAAATTATTTCAAATAATTTAAATATAGTTTAGGATTCCATTATTGAAGTGGAATTGGTATTAGATGGTTGTAACGACCTCACTAATCACCGGAATAAAACAAGCACCAGCTGGTGGTCAGACAGTGGTCCAGCCAGGCGACAATAACTGTGCCAATGGTGGAGCACATTATTCAAGTGCAACAGCTTTCAAATAAACATAAATTGAGCCGGTACTGCAACCAAGTACGGAAAAGAATGTGCAGTGGCTCCACTTGCTGCTCGTGCGGCTGCTTTTGTTGGGTGTCGTAATTAAAGGCAGTCTAGCTATAACGAAGAGAAATGCTCGCCGTCGCCATGGGTACGGCACTCGCAAGTAGAGCCACATTGCATCGGCGTCTAATTTATTTGTTTTTCTCACTTGACTCTTATTTACACGTGCATTGGCATGTGAGTGGAACGGAATGGGCTGAAGTGGTGGCACGAGTAAGGATTACGGGGCAGCCTGACATCATTTGTTACCTTTGTTAGGAGAAAGTTTTTCGTGCACCTTTTCATTTTTTTTTTTTTTTTTTTTTTTGAGAGGGGGGACTAGGGCAAAATGCCAAATTGGCCTAATGGCGTTAATGCGAATACGAGCCCAGACTACAACATACAGCCGTGTCGGATGCACATGCAAGTGCCAAGCCGCTTTAATACAAATCAAAAGCACTTAAAAAGTTTTGGAAAATTTGGCAAAGGCTCGAAAAGTTTTTGTTTTTATGTACATAGATACCTTCGGATCAGGCTTGAATATTTGTTTTGAAATACTTTACAGCCATTATGATATGAATTCTTTATGTCATATACAGTCTTGTCTAGGTATGATGAGCAACTTAATTATTACAATTTGTTTCAGTACCCTACTGAAAATCTTTAAAGGAAGACGCTAATGCCCGGATCTTCTTGAAATTTGAATATTTTCGTAGTCTTATTTTTATAACCTCACGGAACTAAGGATCCAACGGTTTGAGACAACGTAGAACTTCTAAAGGGTGATTTTTATGCCATTTTATTTTTCAGTGTTAATTTTTTGACACCTCACGCGTAATTCGTAACATGGGACAACTCGAAAAATGCTCAGTAAGCTTTGCCAGTTTAGCATAAATAGACTAACAAACGAACAGTCTTCAGCAGTCAGAAGGCAGCTTAAGAGCTGTCAATGCACCCTGAAAAATGCACTGTTTGGTGCGGTTTGTGGGTCGGCGGCATCATTGGATCGCACTTTTTCAAAAATAATGAAAATCGCAACGTTACAGTCAATGGATTACCGAAATTTTTTAGTTGAAAATGGAAGAATTGGACTTGGTTGACATGTGGTTTCAACAAGACGGTTCCACAAGCCACAGAGCACCCAAAATCATGTGATTTGATTTGTGATTTGACCCCACTATGTAGACTACTTTTTGCGTGGCTACTTGAAAACTCTTGTGTACACAACATTATAGCTGCCATTTTTGTGAAACCACCGAAATGCTGGAAAATTATGCCAAAATTGGAGATTACGGACTACAACATTTACATGAAATAATTTTTAAAAATCGCTTCAAATAAATATATCATTTGATATTGCAAATTTCCCGTGTTTTGTTTAATTTTCAAAAACATTCGCTTCAAAAATTGCCCGTAAGATCAATCGGTATAGAAATTATACCGTTTTGTACTTAACATGTTTGACATGTGACATAAACCGAATTAGAATTAAATAAAAACATCGTACTTTAAATAAGAATCTCGACTTGAATAGTGCTTACTATTGACGCCGTTAGTACATGATTCAAATACAAAATTCTTGATTTTTTTCTGTGTATGAATATAACCGGTTTAGGGATCCAGCGATCTATGGGGCCCTTCGGAACAACCAAAATCTAACGTTTAGCAAAAGTACATAAATCTAACAGGTTTTAGAAATTTTAAGGATTTTTCGGTATCACAGGGAACTGACGGATTCAACTGTATATCGGAAATTCATTAGTTTTTAGCATGATACTCAGACTTAGCGTCTCATTCTCGGAGCCAGTATCGGTTTATAATTCTTCTATGCTTTTAATAAAGAATGTTGTGTGACCAGCTAAAGTCTTTAAAGAGTTTCAAAAGGTTTTCTTGTATATGGGTTATTCTTTTACAAGCCACCATTTTTGATTTTAATAAAAATTCGAAATAAGATCTCGACACTCCCACCAAAACGTATTTTGCGGTTTTGCACAACAATTTTTTGTTCATATTATAAATAATTTCAAAAAATCAAAAAAAGAGAAACCAAAATGTGAAAAAAGAAAGCTTTTTAAAAAAATAAATTTGTCATGTTTCGTTTATCGGACAGGATTTGGAATGATACTGCTAAATAGTATTTAGATGTAACTACTAAAATAAAATCATAATTTAAAACCGTTTTAAATTATGTAATTTTAATCATTACACTGTTCTACAACGAAAAGTATCCTGAGCATGTTTAACTAATTCCTGTGAGCCTACTCATGCTGATTACGAGTTGGTATGTCAAAGCCATATCTTAGTTTCCGTTTCCAAGATATTCGCGAAAAACTAAGATTCCGACTTCTTGCCGTTCTAGAAATTTTGTAGGCCACACTAAGCATTAATTGCTAATTTTATTAAGCTTATAGGATAGTACACATATCAATGCAACTCAGAAAAATCAAGCACACCATATATAAGAATTGCCAATGGTGTCGAAATTGGCCTTCAAAGTCAAATTTTTCTTGATTTATAGCAATTTTATCAACCTAAACCATTTGCTACAAGCCATTCTATTTGTCGGACATTTAGTGGCGCCATATGATCATTTACATTTCAATAAATATTTTGTTGAGCCAATGCTATATCAAGTTGCCTTTTTAGAACTCCTATAAACATTTGGGGTGGCAATCTAGCTCTCCTCCCATAAATTTAAATCTTGATTTTCGCATATAACAGGCTGTATCTTTGCCTGCGGTCCTGACAAAATTGCCAAAAAATTACCATAGTTAGTGCATATGTTGAACTATATGATCAATTGGCGCCACTAAATGTCCGACAAATAGAATGGCTTGTAGCAAACGGTTTAGGTTGATAAAATTGCTATTAATCAAGTAAAATTTGACTTTGAAGGCCAATTTCGACACCATTGGCAATACTAATATGGTGTGCTTGATTTTTCTCAGTTGCATTGATATGTGTACTATCCTATAAGCTTCATAAAATCAGCAATTAATTCTTAGTGTGGCCCACAAAATTTCTAGAACGGCAAGAAGTCGGAAATTTAGTTTTTCGCGAATATCTTGGAAACGGAAACTAAGATATGGCTTTGACATACCAACTCGTAATCAGCATGAGTAGGCGCGCAGGAATTAGTTAAAGGTTCTCTGGAAACTCACAAAAGTTCTCAATTTGTAGAACAGTGTTATTTTATAAACTTTGTGCAAAACTGCAAATTACGTGTTGGTGGGCATGTCGAGATCAATTTTCGGATTCGGACCGTTCGGTTTGTAAAAGAATGACCCATTTGAGAATGATGATATAAGAACCCAAAAAGAATGAACTTCATATAGTGAATATCAATTGACAATACCATAGTGTCTTTTATGGAGGCATTTTGTATAGCGCTAATAGAAGAAGAAGCGGTGTCCTTTACATTGATATTATGCTTTTCCCACCAAACACGGATCTAACAGTATTGCGGACTTAAACAGATCTAAGGGCCATTTTTATCGGATTTCCAACAGTCTTTCTCAATGAATTTGAAATTTTGGTGTCTTTATTTATGTATTTACTACTCCATCCAGGTAATCGCACTGATCCTGTAATCGCAAAGGTTATTTCCAGAAAACGTTTCTAAGGATTTGGAGAAAGCACTTCAGTCTTATGGCTTTAGCCTCATCTAGCACTTCTATAGATTTAACTAAAATACTCACAAGCATCACCTTCGAACTGGTTCCAACATCTCAAGCTCAACAACAGTCAGCCTCCGTTCGGCCAACAACTTACAGACGCGGCATACAGTTTAGTCATTTTGCTGGGGTCAAGCGTTTCGCGTTCAATCAAGCAGAATCCATCTGATCACTCGCCTGTATGCCTTCCAGATGTTCCTGCTGATCAGTTTAATTGTGAAACTCATTGCCATCCTTACATGTCCTATTAGTAGTCTCTGAACTAAGCACAGAATTTGCAGCAACAGGCAAGGGCATTTTTACCTTGACTCCTGCACTCTCCTTTGCCAACTTCGACTCCTTGAGGCAACGCTCGAATAAAATTTGGCCAAATACCACTCAGTGTTTACAAATCACACTGCTTTTTTCTTATTTCTTACTTCATTTCTCTTACGATCTCTTTCTCATCTGTCAAGATCAAGTGTGACCAAACTCACTTTACAGAAATTTCTCAAGGGTGATCATTACTTGAACGGTATAATAACTACGAAGAAGAGAAAGCTTAAAAAAATAGTAGTGGTATTCCTGAAAGTTATTTAGATTTGATTTAAGCTGAGTTCACACAGGCAATTAATGTTGCAAATTTTAGGGAAACTTTTATGAAAAGTTGGCGAACTTCTCTACCATATTTCAACAATTAATTAGTGAATGGAAACATAGTTTATGGCTTTTTTTTCAAAAAATGTATAATTTTTAAACAAAGTTGTCGAAATAAGCCGAGCTATTACTCAAAGATCAACCATCGGAGTAAACAGTAATGTATGAATAATTAATGGATGAAAATGTGACCATTTTAAAAACAAAAACCCAAAACTAAAGATATGCACAATCTTACTTTTTTCAATCAAAAATTTAGCTTTTTTCCGATTTCTCTAAAACGGCCTCAAACAAAGAGGTTTTAAACATCATTTTTATACTAATCGAAAATGGCTGTCAAATGTTCAGAATGGAAAATGCTGTAAACTAGCGTTGCAACGTTTTGCATTTTTCAGTAACAGCAGAATTTAAACAAAGGCTAAGCTAGCCTTACATCAATCTAGCAGGCAAAACAAAATCAAATCTAATCAAGTAAGAAAGCGTATCGAGCCCGACTGTAAAATATTTTGTACCTACGAAAGCGTATGCTTAGTATGTGTTTTACTGCTGCAGTAGCAGTAGAAAGCGGTTCAGCTCGTTTGCTCACAACTTGACTATCGTTCATCCGGTCGTTATTAAATATGTCTAGAAGGTATGAATCATCTTTCTGCAAAACTGTGGAAATTTTTACGTTTTTTCTAAGTTCTTAGAGCTTCTAAGAAAATAAACTTAATCTGCCTGCAATAGTAAGGAGTATATGTCACATACATGACGAATCTCTATCTCTTAACAACAGACTGAGAGACAGGCAGTTAAACGGAAAGGCGGACTTGCTTACTTCTAGCTGTTACATATAGTTGCACAAACTTAATATACTCTGTGTTCCTTCCCTTAAATCACTTCACGAATACCACTTTTGAACGAATTGCCTACCCTAGACCAATATCCAAGCTCATATGGCCTAATTTTGTTCCAGTTGAAAGGCGTCTGACCGAATGTTCAGTTTTGGCTTGCGACTTTCTGTAACAAATAAAGGTGATTTTTTATATTCGCATTATCAAATAATAAACCATTTGCAAATATTTTCATCTCTACCTGTACGTTTAGGATAAAATTAAAAAAAAGATACCCTTGTATCACTCTCTAAGTGACCTCATACTTTCTGTGTATTTACCCATATGGCGATGTATACAATATCCTTGTTCTACTGGCACATTCTATAGTTCATCCGCTGAAGGTCTAAATAACCTCATTCCTTGTAAGTATCTCCCCATAAGAGATAAATGTTAGTGTGACCTTGTGCAACATTCGTCGAAGTCTGATTGAATGTTTGCCAGTGGAACAGGGGTATAAGATATCCATTCGCTAGATCATTCGCTACGGATGATCAAGTCACTGTCACTGATGATCCACTGTGATGAGCCACTGTCACAACATATAGCTTTTTTCCGCTAAAAGGCTAAATTTTCAATCGATATGTTATCGAACTCAAAAGTGTCAGCAATAGGTTCATCAAATGTGTATAAGGGGGTTCAAATAGGCGGAAAAGGCTTTAGCTCAGTGGGAAAGGTGTATGGCCTCCTTTATTAAAAACTGACTACGTCCCATTCCCTTCTTTGTTATAGAATACTAAACAGGCCATAACATTTCTTATGAATGTATCCCGAAAACTAACTATATGGTGGTGGACAACCAGGAGAGCATGCTGCTTTACATTTGGATGCCGAACTATCATTTACAATTGCAAAAGCTAAGGTTACACAGGCAAATAATGTGCCCAAACTTTCATAAAAATTTCTCTAAATAGCCATTGTTACAGAATTTTCACAACTTAATACTTAAACTATGGTTCCATAAGTAAGCAATTTGATCAAAAATAGGCAAAAAGTTTCCTAAGTTTGCCTATTTGGTCGATTTTCCATCAAAAACTTGGGAAAATTACACTAGTTTACAAAATAATACAAATTTTGCGATCCCGAACATTTGGTAGCCAATTCTAATGTACGGATTTGAACATTGTATTTTTAATAGATAAATCTTAAGTGACCGGCAATAAAATAAATTTTACACATTTTTTTCGTGGTAAAAATTGCACTTAAAATTTAGCTTTTTTTTAAATTCATAAATTTAATGCAAAGTTGCCGATAAAAGCCTTTATAACGCCGAAGTCAAGCACCGGATTAATAAGTGGTGTATGAATGAATGATAGGACGTTCATTTACCTTCCAAGAAAGCATTACCATTTCATAATGAATGAATCGATACTGAAGATATACACATTTTTCTAAATGTACTTTTTTCCAGAATCAAAAAACTAGCTTTTCCGCGATTTCTCGAAAACGGCCCCACTACAAAATATTTGGACTCCATTTTTGGACTCAGCAAAGGGATTTTCATATGAAACGACTGTCAAATGTTCGGGATCGGAAATGCTGTAAACTAGTGTTATTTGCCTGTGGGACCTTAGCTATTCAGCTGTTCTTTGTTAAAGTTAACAACAATGAAACATCTACTTATCGAGAGTGTGATTGAATATGTGCCAGTATAAGTTACCCTTCCATTACCGACATTTGTTGCGACACTTTATAGAAATTCCTTATATAAATATTTTTGGCGAAACCAGCATTTAAAGCGGACACTAATTTTTTCCCTGCCCCCTCACCAACCGTTGGGCCAACAACTGATTTAAGCTTTGCCATATTCTGTAAATTCTCGCATTTTTTGTTATAATTGTTGTACATTAAAATGATTATACCAAAAATCCAAAACCGAACAATTGTTAACGGTGGCAACCCTGCTTAGCCGTCAGTTTGAACTTTTTTCAACACTTACCAACACTGTTTGAAAAAAAAGCACGTGCTGCGTACTTTTGTGAATTATTTGTTTGTTCTTTCAACTTTTTAACTATTTTATGCAATGGCTCCGTTTTCCAACTGCTCCAAATGCAGTTGTAAAACCAGAAAAATGGTCAGATGTTCGATGACATTAAAGATGATATATTTATGCCCGGTAAGAAAAGAATTTTTGCATTAAATAGAATTCCAATTTGACTTGCAGTTCTCCATTCTCAGAACTGTAGCAAAACCAAGGATTCGAAGCAAGAGCCACAACAAAAACCATTAGAGGAACTGTCGTCGCAATCGGAACCACCCAAAAAGCAGACACCACTAAAACCGGAACTGCCATCAACAGATCAAAATCCAGGCATGCCCAAGCATACGCCTCCCATAATGCAGACTGTGTGGATCGGGGGACGCAAATATGTGGCCATAAGTGAAACTGCCGATGACTCTTGATTTTATGAAGCGTTTAGTGTTCGACTCTAAAGCCAATCTTTAGACTGTTTACTTTACTTTTGAAGCCAAGCAACTAAACTTTAATTAAACATTTTGTGCGTTCATCCAATTCGCAATTTGCATAAATTAAAGGAAAATCATTACACACCGCAGAACTCACCATGGGGAAAAAGAACTTTGAATACCCTGAAGCATTTTTTAAAAGTGGTTTCTTCTTTGATTAAATCAATCAATTATTTTCAGAAGTCTTGAAAGTGTCCGTCCCCTTGAACACACGAATGAATCAACTAATCTTAGTACTCACATCAGCGAATCTTTCTGGCACTGGAACTATTAGCTTATATTGATTAGTAACAAATTTGGGAGCAATAGCATTTGAAAACAAAAAGTGTTATTGTTACTATGATTTATTTTTAGACCTATCTTGTGTATGTCCGATTTTCATAAACTTGGTGGAATTATGTGAAAGCATAGAAAATTTATAAATACGAAGTTTTGGGACAGTTGCGTTGAAGATAAAAAAGTATTTTTCAGCTATATCACCCGATCCGATCGGTTCCGACAAATGTGCAGCGAATTTGTACCAAAAGACTTCGTGCTAAGTTTGGTTGAGATAGCTTTAAAACTGATGAAGGAGATAGCATAGAAACAGACGGACATGGCTTTATGAACTCAGCTCGTTATGCTGATCAAGATTATAAATACTTTATGTGGTCGGAGAAGCTCGCTTCTATGTGATTTAAACATCCGAACAATTTGAATATATTCTCTATAAGGATATACAAAATATTGGCCCATTGGTGGGCACTCCTCTTAAACTAGACGTGCTAGGGGAAATCAGAAAATTGATTTGAATTCAACGCCGTAAAATAGATAAGGAGTGTTTGTTATCTTCTCTGGTGCAAAAGCTGGTTTTTATTTGTAAACCTACAAACATTCGACATTCAAAATAGTAAAGCTTAATACATTTTATTTTTTATTGAAATCATTTTTAGCGATTATTATTAATTTGTTCCACAAGGGATATTTTCTCTGTTCCGGTGTTCGAGCAATTTTGTTTCCTGATTCAAGGTCATTGATTTGGTTTTCAATATTACTCAATGGAATAGCTCAGATTTCATTATTAAACTTTAAGCAGTCCACGACAGCTACTTATCGATATCTATACCTACTACAAATTTGTAGAACGAAATGTATATGTAGGGGGCTATCTCCGCAACGCGTTCGCCAAATTGCATGCTGTTTTTTTAAATGATAGCCAGAGTATGTGGCATTGTTTTTATACCCTTGCAAAGGGTATTATAATTTTGCCCAGAAGTTTGCAACGCATAGAAATATTCATTTCCGACCCTATAAACTATATATATTCTTGATCAGAGTGACGAGCTGAATCGATTGAGCTTTGTCCGTCCGTCTGTCTGTCTGTTTCTACGCAAACTAGTCGCTCAGTTTTAAAGCTATCTAGCTGAAACTTTGCACAGAGTCTTCTTTTTACGCCACACTGCTAATATGTCGGAACCGACCGTATCGGATGACTATATCTTACAGCTGCCATAGGAACTATCGGTCGAAAAGTGGGTTTTAATGAGAAAAATTATTTTGTTTTTATTGTTAACGTGTCTCACTTCGGCGATTATTAATATTATACGCTATTACACAGATTTAGAAGTTTTGGTCAAAATCGGATGACTATATCTTATAGCTGCCATAGAAACTATCGGTCGAAAAGTGGGTTTTAATGAGAAAAACTTTTTTGTTTTTAATGTTAACGTGTCTCACTTCAGCGATTATTAATATTATACTCTTTTTACAAAGATTTGGAAGTTTTGATCAAAATTTTACAAAGATTTGGGAGTTTTGGTTAAAATCGGATGACTATATCTTATAGCTGTCATAGGAACTAATGGTCGAAAAGTGAGTTTTATTTAGAAAAATTGTTTGGTTTAATGCTGGCGTTCTTCAATTCTGATGTATTAAAACATTTGCAAGGGTATAAAAACTTCGACGAAGTTAGCTTGGCCTTCTCGTTATAAAAAATTTTACTTTTCTATAAATAGGTTCTAGGTTCTGTAGAACGGCACATTTTATGATAGACAAATTAAACATTAAATTCATTTAGTAGGCAGCGAAGCGCGCGGGTCTACTAGTTATTTATATACTAAAACGCTAGGAAAATTCCATACAAATGGTGAAAATAAATTCAGTTAACACAAGATTTATATCATTTATTGGTATGAGTATTAAGAGTTGACGAATGGCAAAAACAAAATTTGGTTCCAATTATTTATTGGTTTATAACGGTTTATAGTACGCTTAACTGAAGAGAAAATTTCTTGCAAAGCAAGCGTTGCTGAACAAAGTCTAAATAGTTAATTTTTTTATTTAAAATTTGATAATTTCTAGAAAATTATTTTGGGTTTTTCGGTACTGCTCATATATATTTGATAATGGCGCGTTTATTTATTTCCTAAGGTAAGTGTTATATAATTATAAAAATTATAAATTTTTAGTTAAATTATTTAATTAAATTATAAAAATATCAAGCCCAAATGGATACCAAATTCGTCTAATGGATTATCAAATCAAGTCCCTTTTTTCAGGGTAAGTGAACTCAAAAATGAGTTGCTCATTGAAGCTAAGTTTACAAAGGCATATAATTTTACAAACTTAATGTCATTTTTGAAGAAAATTTGTCTAAATTGGCCAACTTCTCGACCATATTCGGACAAATAATTAGTAATCTAGCTGACCTGGTAAATGATGTTTATAAAGTAGATTTGTAAAAATTTATGTGGTTCGTTTGGCATTGGCAGCAATGAGCCAACTTTATGGTACACTTGGTCTTTGATTTTGAAGGTTGAATTAAATCAGAGATGGGCATGCACACATATCGTCACACTTTTCACACGCATACAAGCACAATTTGCGTGCACATCATTCGTATTCTATAAATAGCTTTCAATGCTTATAGCGTACCTGTGATTTTGAGCAATGCACGTGTGCATAGGGACGTCGCGACGCGCCCATCTCTGAATTAAATTGATGACCATTTGCCGCTGTATTGTGCATTACTTCTGTTGCTCCGAACAAAGTCATTTGAAAGCATGAATTAAATCTGCGAATGGACTTCAGAAACAGGTTTAAGTCTGGACCCGTTTAATGTTTCTGATGGCGTCTGAATTTCTGGTAGTTGCACTTTTCCTTATGCGAAACACATCCCGGCGGACTCATTTATGAGTTTGAGCGCATGACAGCTGATCAAACTGAGCAAATGAAAAACTGAGATCAAGCGAACAATTGAATAAATGAGGAATTGGTCAAATGAACAAGAGGACAAGTGTACAACCGAGCAAGTGAACCAAGAGAACAACTGAGCAAGTTAACAACTAATTGTGTGAACATCTAACCAATTTGAACGAGTTAATTTCAAAGTACTGAACAAGCTTAGTGAAAGTTAAAACTTTTATCCAACACTAGTGTGAAATGTGGTTACTAGTGTTGGTTGTTGAACTACTGAACATTTTCTTATTGAATTGTTCATTATGGTTCAGTGATATATGTTCAGACCAGGGAATCAAACCGAATCGAATTTCAGTTCCGGTTCCGGTTTTGGTACGAACCGAAGCATAAGTTTTGGTAAAAGGTTCTGTTTTAGTTCTATTTTATTTTGGTATTCGGTTTCATACCGGTACACAAATTTTTATTTCGGTATAACGGTACGTTCCGGTATGGATCAGTAAAATTAACATAAATTTTAAAACTTAAGTTCAAACAAAGTGGGTATGCAAATTATCAGAGATTAAAACCGAAACGAATACGGGTTTGGGTTACGGTTACTGTTTTGGCCGATCGTTTTTTTCCGGTTACGGTTATATTACGGTTGTGGAATATCAGTTACGGTACTGGTTACGGTTATTAACCTCATTCTGTTTCGGGTTTAGGTTACGGTTACGGTTATTAGTATAAAATATCAATTTGACAATTCATGCAGACAAAATTGGGGACTCATTATAAATTCTACTCCTGAATACGAACGCTCGACGCTTATTTGTGTGGGTGGTACTGCTAGCAAAACTTTTGATAATTCAAAAAAATCTGGAAATATTGTTTAATTTCCGATTATTTTTAATTAGAACTTTTAAAAATCTCCGACCAACTTGGACTTGGACTGTTTTCTCCTGATAATTCAATCAAATTATGGTTATCCAACAATTTAATACATCTAACTTTCTGCTCGACAGATAAAGACACATTATGTCTCGGATAAAGAAATATTGCTCATAGGTAAGCATCATTCTCGAACAGACTTGGTTCTCTAAACTCTAATTCGTGAAACTACAGATTGGTCAATGCTGAGTTGTTCTTTATTTCAAATTAAGATTGAATCGAGATAGAACCTAAGGTTACAGAAAAATCAGAATTAGCTGATGCCAAATTTGAGCCGAAGTCGTACAGTTTAATATCTCATACATATGTATATGGAAAGACGAGGAGGGTAAAGATTTTGGTTAGCTGCACTCACTCTTTCTCGTCACTCATGTTTTTATGCAAGCGCGAACTTATGGTTGTGTGAATCGCTGAACACTGAATTGCACTGAAAGTTTTAGTCTGAAGTTTGGAGAGAGCTCCCTTGCTCACTTATACAACCACACTTTTCTGTCCTCTACATTATCCCGGAAAACCGAAATTAACCCGTATATTTGTTTCTGTTTCGGTTTTGATAACCGGTTATGATAATAAATGTTATAGGGTTACGGTTATAAGAAACCATTTTTTTTGTTTACGGTTACGGTTTCGGTTACAAATTTTAAAGTGTTTTATGCGGTTAAGGGTTACGGTTTCGGTTACGGTTTTAATATCTGCAAATTATACATGAGTTTGCCATAAGAAATTCACAAGTTTGTATTCATAAGATGATTAAAATAATATTTAATTAACAATGTCTTTACAAAATTTATTGTTACTCAAACTCAATTTCTTAGAAGCATTATAGTGGTCGATGTATTTCCGTCCATCTGATTTCACACCTGGAAGTATATGTTTAACGTTCCAAACTGATACACTAGAATTTGGAGGAATCTGAGGTCGTTCATCAGGGCAAACGCATCTCGAATAGTTTGTTAATTGCCACCCAAATGCTGGGCTTAAACAATTCTTTAATGTACGTGGAACCAGCAGTTTTCTTTTCCAGTGCTTGATTCGTGTTTTGCTGATCGACTTAATTGTCCTTTTTAACAAGTCGGCGTGAGATCGGGCAATTTTTTTTTTTTTAAATTTGTGCCTTGATCGGCCTATAAAAAAGGAAAGTTCATACATATTTGTACATTGTTTATATAAGTCAATTATGTTCCCTTGCATACTAGTTTAGATATATTTATATACTTGAAATTTATAATCAAATTAATGGCTTGTTGCAGTTTTGCTGGCCATGTGTAGGCGACTTTACTACTGAGCTGTTTTGTTTTGTATACAAAAGGAACAGAAGGCTAAGAAACCGAACATGCAAAAACAGAACTTAAGTGAAAGTTCGTCAAATATATATCTACTTTCAGAAACACAGAAAAGGAAACACAGACAGACGTCAGAAAAACATTATCTGTTGTCAGCTCAAATATAGAGATGATACTCTCTCGCACTCTACATTATTGGCGCAAACATCAGCTTTAAATATAACGATGACAAAATGAATATAGGTTTTCGAGTACCGGACGGACGGACGGACGGACAATGCTTAATCGACTCAGCTTGTCATGCTGATCAAGAATATATATACTTTATGTGGTCGGAGATGATTTCTTCTATGCGTTGCAAACTTTGGGCAAAATTATAATACGCGTTTCAAGTGTAGTGTAGATATGCCAACTGAACAACGGAGCAAATTGAGTGAGAACTTTTTGAGCATCCCGTATCCAACTCTTGTAGTTACCATAGCTAACTTAACCCTTGCTGCAAGTGTATAAAGTTCTAAAAATACCCAGTTTGCTACATTTTGTGTGTAAATTTGCCCGCGTGCATCCAAATGTTTATTATGAAATTTTGCGTTTATTGCATTTGGCCGCCCTGCAGGATGTGCGTGCCGATACGATATTTATTTTCGTCCCATTTCCGCTTCCGCTTGACGCACCGACTGCAGCCACTGCATTTGTGGCCATGACGCGCGGCGTCCCGCCTAACTCGATTTGTGTCTCGACTACTTTGCTATGTGCGTGATTTTCAAACATTTCCAGTGCCCATCAAAGTTTTAATGGAATTTTCCCATAATCAAGTTAAAAGTTGAGAGAGACGCCAGAAGTAAATATCGGAATCTAGCTTCGCAGTGTAAAAGCTTTATACGTAGGCACTTAATAAGCATTTGTAATTTATAAAGCATTGGTATGACAATGTATTCCATTCCGAGACTAACAATTTTCAATTCCCCCAGTTTCAGTTTCCACCGCATTGCCGGCGATTGCGCATAGAAATGCTGGAGGTCTTCAACATACCGTATGCAGATCCTGTCCTGCTACCGCTGGCTGGCAGTCCCTGGCCCATACTGTTGATAGTCACGGTGTATCTGGCATTTGTGCTGAAGCTGGGCAGACGGTTGATGGAAAATCGGCCCGCCCTTCAGCTACGTGGGGTCCTAAAAGCCTACAACATTGGGCAGATTCTGTACAATAGCCTGATGTTCATTTGGGTATGTCTCACACAAGCGAACCTCGACCACATTGTTCCCAATTGATAATCTGGTTTTTTTCTTAGGGTTTTCATCTGATATTCATACAACGACCGTATGATCTGAGCTGCATCACTGTCCTGCCACTCGATCACAAACTAAAGGCAACCGAACGCATGCTCTACCTCTACTACATAAACAAGATTTTGGACCCACTGGACACTGTGTTCTTTGTGCTGCGCAAGAAGCACAAGCAAATCACATTTCTGCATGTTTTTCATCACGTTATAATGCCCGTGCTGGGGTACACACTCATTCGATTCTATGGACATGGGGGTCACCCGTTCTTCATCTGCATGTTCAACATATTAGTACACATTGTGATGTACGGCTACTACTACATCGCGTCACAGAACAAGGATGGCACACTGAGTCTTTGGTGGAAGAAGTATTTGACGATTATGCAATTGGTGCAATTCCTTTTGATGTTCTCGCACTGCGTTTACACGTACATTCAACCCAATTGTAAGGCCTCACGTGCCGTGGTCTACCTGGTGTGGGCGATGACGACGGGCATGATGATCATGTTTACGAATTTCTATATAAGCTCTTACATACGACCCAAGAAAGCAAAGTCTGAGGTGAAATATAAGTGATGTGCAAATTAAAATCAATACAAAAACGGATTTACATAATTTGAACCTAGCTGCGCTGGAACTATGTCTTGTTCCAGTCGTATGAGGGAACGTGATCAGCATATCGCGTACGTGTTTGGACACTATTTACAAATGCCAAGCTCCTTTTAATTAGAAAATAAGGCTCATGCTAGCCAAACGATTTATGGCACCGGAAGGAGTCGGCCTACCCATTTCCCCAGGCCCCATTGTCGCCTGCACCATTTGCATGCGAATTGCATGCAACGACCATCGGTCGAGCCGACTCAAGTACAATGTACCATGCTGAATAATTGTGGCCATACAATGACATTAAAGCGAAGCCACATCCACAACACGGGTCTTGGTCTGGGTCTGGGGTCTCGTTTCACAGACACAACTAGAAAGCGTGCTGAGTAATTGCTGCTTTAAATGACATTAAACGTGCATCGTGCAGTTGTGCCCTCCACTGCATTTTGCAGCACGTGTCCTTTGTGTGCAATGTTTATACCCTTTGTATTGATTTGATTCAATAGGAAGCCTGGGATCGAAGCTAGCCTATACCCGCCGCTTCGCTGGCATTTGTGTAAGTAAATTTATATTAAAGAAAGTCATTTATTTATTCCATATTTTTGTATGTGTTGCCTTGGAAATGAGTTTGAAACTAATTGGTCAGAAATTAATAATTAAATAATAATAAATTAAATAAATCAGGGACCGTAACTGTTATAAGTTTAAAAATAAAAATTGAGACTTAACAGTTATTTCATAACTTTAAAAATATAAATTTTTTTTAACTGTTATTTTATAATTTTTATATAAAAGTTTTTTATAACAGTTATTTTTCACAAAAAAATTGATTATAACTGTTATTTGTCAACGTTTATTTTTAAAATCACAAAATAACAGTTATTTTGCAACTTTTATTTTAAAAGTTAAAAATAAACGTTGAATTGCAATATTTGCGAAGTTATGCAAGCTATTGGGACATAAAGTTGCGTATGCACGTACCTTGAGTCCTACTACCACCATGCCGATTTTGGTTCAAGTCGGATGACTATTACACATACCTGAACTAAGAACAAATTGTCGCTTATATGCAATCCAATGATAGATAAAATATATTATTAATAATATATTGTGGCTCGTGAGCCACAACACTCGGCTCTGAGCTGTGAGCCACAGCTCGTGAGCTGGGAGCCAGCAACCGGCTCTCGGCTTTTGAGCCATAGCACGTGAGCCGCTCTCGGCTCGTGAGCCCCAGCTCTCTGTTCTACGCTGGGAGCCACAGCTCTCTGTTCTACGCTGGGAGCCACAGACTGTGTGGTTCGCGAGTTATTCTTACGTATTTACCATGACTGCCGACTTTTAAAATCGCGTAATAATACCAATGAGGATTCAAAATAGTAAAAAAAATGAAAAATGAAATGAATTAACACCAATCAAGTGAAAAATCCAGGCAGGATCAATGCTTGAGCGCAATTTGAAGCTAACGGATCTCCATGGTCATAAGACCGCTAATTACTTAAGAAACTGCTTTTCAATTTTACAAATGACCACACATAATAACATTGCCCTGTTTATGACAATACTGAACCGCGATAAACACCTTGGAAGACCAATGCTAAAGAATATAGTCAAGATCATAAGAACCGATTTAAACCACTTTCCGTTACTGACAAATCAATAAATCGCGCAAAAATACCAAAGAGGATCAAAAATAGTAACAATCCAAACAAATTGTACTCCCTATCAAGTGAAAAATGCTAGGATCAATGCATAAGAGCCATTCGCAGCTAATGGTTCTCCATGGTAATAAGACCGCTAATTACTAAAGAAACTCCTTTCCAATACCACAAATTATAATAACACAGTCATGATTATGACCCTACTGAACCGCGATATACACCATGGAGGACCAATGTTAAAGAATATAGTCCAGATCACAAGGAACATTTCAAACCACTTTCCGTTACTGACAAATCATTTAATCGCGGAAAAATACCGAAGAGGATCAAAAATAGTAACAATGCCCTCCCTATAAATCATATTAATTCTTGACCAGCGTCCATAGACGAGTCGATATAGCCATGTTTGTTTTGCATCACAGTTGAAGACATATTGCGTTTTAATTCTTTAGCATTGATCTTCCATGGTGATTGTCGCGGTACAGTTGTGTCATAAACAGGGCAATGTACTTCTGGAAAGAAGTTTCTTTAGTAATTAGCGGTCTTATTACCATGGAGAACCATTAGCTGCGAATGGCTCTTATGCATTGATCCTAGCATTTTTTACTTGATAGGGAGTACAATTTGTTTGGATTGTTACTATTTTTGATCCTCTTTGGTATTTTTGCGCGATTTATTGATTTGTCAGTAACGGAAAGTGGTTTAAATCGGTTCTTATGATCTTGACTATATTCTTTAGCATTGGTCTTCCAAGGTGTTTATCGCGGTTCAGTATTGTCATAAACAGGGCAATGTTATTATGTGTGGTCATTTGTAAAATTGAAAAGCAGTTTCTTAAGTAATTAGCGGTCTTATGACCATGGAGATCCGTTAGCTTCAAATTGCGCTCAAGCATTGATCCTGCCTGGATTTTTCACTTGATTGGTGTTAATTCATTTCATTTTTCATTTTTTCATTTTTTTTACTATTTTGAATCCTCATTGGTATTATTACGCGATTTTAAAAGTCGGCAGTCATGGTAAATACGTAAGAATAACTCGCGAACCACACAGTCTGTGGCTCCCAGCGTAGAACAGAGAGCTGTGGCTCCCAGCGTAGAACAGAGAGCTGGGGCTCACGAGCCGAGAGCGGCTCACGTGCTATGGCTCAAAAGCCGAGAGCCGGTTGCTGGCTCCCAGCTCACGAGCTGTGGCTCACAGCTCAGAGCCGAGTGTTGTGGCTCACGAGCCACAATATATTATTAATAATATATTTTATCTATCATTGGATTGCATATAAGCGACAATTTGTTCTTAGTTCAGGTATGTGTAATAGTCATCCGACTTGAACCAAAATCGGCATGGTGGTAGTAGGACTCAAGGTACGTGCATACGCAACTTTATGTCCCAATAGCTTGCATAACTTCGCAAATATTGCAATTCAACGTTTATTTTTAACTTTTAAAATAAAAGTTGCAAAATAACTGTTATTTTGTGATTTTAAAAATAAACGTTGACAAATAACAGTTATAATCAATTTTTTTTGGAAAAATAACTGTTATAAAAAAACTTTTATATAAAAATTATAAAATAACAGTTAAAAAAAATTTATATTTTAAAAGTTATGAATAACCCTTTATGTCCTAATTTCATAGTGCTTGCAAAGACTTGAACAATGGTACATTTCTCGTATTCGTAGCTAACTCCCTTCACCGTGACTTTTTTGGTTAAAATTTAATATCATAACAGTTATTTTCGGTCCCTGCTAAATATTAATCTCTTTCTGAATGAAATTTGTTGTTTTTAAAGTCAAATTGTGATTTGTTCAAATTCCAAACACTAGATGGACCACCCTGTACATCTTTGATAATAAGCTTAAATCTGATCGGGTGATAAAAAAAAGAAAGAGTGTGTGTAATGGGTAGACAGCGGATTTTGCATATTTGCATATTTTGAACCGCTTGTCGGATTTAATTTCTGATTGCACACATCTTATTTTTATTGAAAAATTATGTAAGTACGCTAAAAACTATTTTGCATGGGTCACCGACTATACAAAGCCAAGTAGATTTGAGTAGTTGATTCCAAATCGCTTAAATTCACCATCTGATCTAGTAGGCGTGCTTTTTGGTGCCACTTCATAAATACATGCGTTGATATGAAAATCGCTAGTGATTTCTGTGGCACCCCCGTATATGTAACTTTTTTTCCCCCATCGACTGCACTTTAATGACTAAAATCTTCACTGTGTTATAGATTATAGATTCTCCTTTTAATTTAACATATATCTAAGAGGGAATCACACGTTTTTGATAACAAATACTTGACCAGACTTTGTTTATCATAAGCGCAAAAGTACAGGGACAAAAAAGCAAAAAGATTATGCGATTACGTCTTGAATTAACATGAAATTTCAATTGCGCACGTGCCCTAAAACGACTTAAGTGACGCACACTTCGAATTAAAGCTAAATTCAAAGAGTCAAAGCTATTTTGATTCACTTCAAAAAGCAAATGACACAGTATGTAAACAGTATGTATGTAGAGGACGTACTTAATAATTGCAAAATCATTATACATTTGAAGTCCAAATTATTTGTAAACTATTTATTATGTTAAAAAGGAAATCTACAGCAAATGTCATTTTAGACAAATGTTTAGAGTTTTCTTCACCAAAACCTTAAATAGCCATGTCCGTCTGTATGTCCGTCTGTCCGTCCGTCCGTATGAAAAACATCTCAGAGATGGTGAGAGATAGAGATTTGACATACATGAGACAAATGCTTCTTATACTTGCAGGCAGATCAAGTTTATTTGGAATTCTTGCCACGCCCACGAAATTTTGAAAAACGTCATATCTCCCACAGTTTTGTAGATAGATGATTCGTACCTTCTAGAGATAGCTAGTCATTAGCAATATGTATCGATTTGCTGATTATCGATCGATGATTAATGACAAAGATCGGATAAGCGGTTCTTAAGTTATGAGTAAATAAGTTAAGCAGCACAGTCTTAGAGAGAGAGAGAGCGAGAAAGAGAGAGAAGCTAAGAGATGTACGCAACAGCAGCACTGCATTCAGCTCCTACTCTAGGTACAGAGTATGTTATAGTCGGCGGCCTCTCTCCCTCTTTTTTTCCATATCTGTGAGCAGCGTGGTCTCAGCCTATGCGTCTTTCCAAGAGATTTTTTTTTATCATGTCGCACTTTGACTCAAATTTCTTGCCAACTATTTGATTGATTATTGTTAATTTTGAAAATAAAAGCTTACACCCAAATACATCAAATCCATATTTTAAATCTATTATAAATAATTTTCATATGATCGTAAACAGTTGTCGAAACTTTAAATGCGATTATCTTGATGCCATTTTTCCAAAATGGTTTCAAAAATTTAAAGAGTAACGGCAGATTTTCAAATTCCTTTTTTTCAATTTCTCCTTCACCATTCTGGTGTGAGCTAGGATATTTTTCATCGGTCACAACATAATTCATTTCAATATTTTTAAAGTCCTCGTTTTTTTGACCTTTCCAAAATTTTAAATCATTTGTCGATTTATTATCTCTTGGACAATTTTTGAACGAATCTATAACATCATTTACAGATTTTGTATTTCATATTTTTTATTGCAAATATATGTTTCATAAATTTCTCTTCTTTGCAATTAGACGTTGAGTCATTTAAAGTTGAATTTGAAAAACTCTCAAAGAACTTTGAATGTAAAAATCTTTAAGAGTAGGTAAGCGTTCGCACATTTGTGTGTAGGTAGTTTGACATTAGATATACACATTAATCGAGCTTGCGTTAATACTATGATTATATGAATGTATTTAAAATCATACAAATGTGAGAATAAAATAAAAAGAAGACAGTAAAGTCAGGAAATAAGTATGTAATACATATGTCCTTTTGTATATAGCGTATAGTGCGATTTTTTTTAACCAGGAACTAAATAAATTTGGTAGGTCATAGTAGCCCTTAAATAGAACAGTTTGAATGTAAAACACAATCAAACTAAGTCAATTTGCATGAACTGGAAACCTTCCATTTTACTTCTTCAATATTCTTGAACGGATTTGAATGAATTATGTGGCGTTTTATTTTTAATAGATAAATGTTTAGTGACCAGCAATAAAATAAATTTTTCACAATTTTTTGTGGTGAAAATCGCACTTAAAATCTATCTTTTTTTTAAACATTCATAAATTTAATGCAAAATTGCCGATAAAAGCCTTTATAACGCCGAAGTCAAGCACCGGATTAAGAAGTGGTGTATGAATGAATGATAGGGCTTTCAATTACCTCCCAAGAAATTATTACCATTTTATAATGAATAAATCGATACTGAAGATATACACATTTTTCTAAATATACTTTTTTTCTGAATCAAAAAACTAGCTTTTCCGCGATTTCTCGAAAACGGCCCCACTAAAAAAATCGTGATATGGATTTTTGGACACAGCGGGGGGACTTACATAAGAAATGGTTATCAAATGTTCGGGATCGCAAAATTTGTATTATTTTGTAAATTTGTGTAATCAGCAATAAACATCATTTTGGTGCGGCCCGATTGTGTTGCTGAATTAATGGTACGACTTGTTAAAATAATTTTTATACTCTGTACCTAAGGTACATAGAGTATATTAAGTTTGTGCAAAAGTATGTAACAGGGAGAAGGAATCATTTCCGACCCTATAAAGTATATATTTCACAATATTTTTGTCTGCCTACTATGACGTTTCTAGTAGCTTAAAAACAAAATTAAGGGTAAATTTGAACTTTTAAAGCCTTCTCGAGGTCATCAAACCACAGTATATCTGATTTTGGATTTTTGATAAATTTTCTATAAAATATACAGAATGTTTTGAGCCATGTTGTGCTAAGAACTAGTCAAAATATTACTTTTAATTTAAGGCAGGTACGTTCTAATGTACATATAAAGGCAAACAGTTTTAATTCGACTCGGTTACTAGATCAAATGGCTCACATTGAACGAATTTAACCTTATGTTCAAAGCAGTGTCGACTTCATTCAAACGGCTTCCTTCCAAATTATCATGATACAATTATAGAAGGTACGGCATTTAGCTGAAAAATGTGGCCCAAGCGCTTTTGCTGAGAGTGCGAAAGAGAGGGAGGGTGAAAGCGAGAATCAGCGGCGCACATGCACACAAATTAAATATGTGTGTGCATAAAAAAATGTATGTACATACGTAAGAATGTATACATTTTCTGTTGTGATGAAACAACAATAAAAAACAACAAAACGACAAGTGCACGCAGTGCATAAGTATATAAGCATTTTATTTCCAAGAACACAACAACATGGCACTGCACTCTGCACTAAATATGAATACAAATTTTTTTGCAACGCAGCAACATCAAACCAAAAACGATATAAATTCACTCTAAAAACCCACCCCCCAAAGTGCATTTAAGCAACAACAAAAAGAATAAAAAAGAGCAAGCAGTTTAATTAATAGTTTTCTTGAGGAAAATAAGCTACTTGACAATAGGCAATCTGGTTTTCGCAAGCATAGAAGTTGCATCAGGATGACAGCAATGTGACTTTTCTAACCCTTCTCGACTATAGTAAGGCATTTGACACGGTAAACCACGATACTATTAACTAAACTTAGATACTTAAATAATTTTTCTGAGACTGCACTGAAGTTAATACAATCATATTTAAGCGACAGAAAACAAGCCGTAGTATCGAATGGACTTGGATCAGAACTTGTTTCAATCACACATGGAGTTCCACAGGGACCAAATGACCTTCCCAAATCTTTATTAATGAGTGATGTCCATATGTATGCAGATGACGTCCAAATGCATGTTAGTCGACCGTTAAGTAAACTTTGTGAATGTATTGTTATATGTAATTCTGATCTGTAACGTGTTTCTGACTGGGCAAATAAGAATGGACTGGCTTTAAACCTGAAAAAATCAAAATAAAGTAGCAATTAATAACATTTCTAAATATGTATATAATCTTAGTCAAACTGACCATGTCACTATCTACACAAACAACTTACTAAATACTTATTTAAACAATTGGATTTACTGCAAGGTATTGAAACTACTACACAAAATTATATATACTAAGGAACCGTCATATTTATTTGATTTGTTAAACTTTGCGTCGTCAAGATGAACGAATAACTTGGTATAGTTAAGATGTAAACTGGAGAGCTCTAAGAAGCAATTTTATGACTATGTTATTCAGCTCTGGAACAACCTACCCTATTCTTTGAAAACAATTTCACATAAATTTATTAATAGTTTAATGAAACACTTTTAATATAATAAATAATTAACTTTTCTATATAAAAAAATATATATATATATATATTTGGCAAATTACACTAGTTTACAGCCAAAAAGACCCATTTCTACTGAAATTTTTTTATAGTGTAGCTTGGAATGGTGATCTCAAAAATCGATTTCAAAAATTTTTTCATGGCTCCGTTTTCAAAATATAATTATTTTTCATTTTTTTGGTAGGTGCTCTTACGATTTAAGCCATATCTCACTTCTTGATTGTCAGATAGAGTCAAGCAAGATATGAATCGAAAGGTAATTGAACTGCCAGTAATTGCGTAAAACATTGTTTTTAAATTGGCTTAGTAGTTTGAATACAATAACCAAAAATATTTCAAAAATATCGATTTTTTGCTCGAAAATGCGAGAAATTTCATTTTTGAACGCCTGGAAAAAATATAAAAAAATTCAAAAAAATTATTTTTATTTTTTCTACTAAAGAATCGCACTTCTGCGATGAAAACCACATAACGATTATCAAAATCTATGAACAAACACAGGAGCTGTGAGCAATTTAGTGCAAAAAAATGTGGTATTTTCGTGATTATTCAAAAATAATTTTCCATTTGCCTCGACTTTTGTTCGGTTCTTGATTATAATTTTTGTTCTGGCTTTTCGCTAACTTCATAAAGTGACCAAAAGACGAAGAAAAATACAAGTTTATTTTTTGTGAACACACAAAATACTCAAATTTGACTGTTAGTTGTTCTACTCAATTTGATCCATCATCGGTACGTGTGACACGATTTTCCTCACCAATACCTTATTGTCTTCGCAAAAGTGCGATTCTTAAGTAGAAAAAATAAAAAATATTTTTTTTGGATTTTTTTATATTTTTTCTATGCGTTTAAAAATGAAATTTCTTGCATTTTTGAGCAAAAAATTGAATATTTTGAAATATATTTGGTCGTTGAATAAAAACTACTTAACCGATTTTAAAATAATGTTCTACGCGATCGTTGGCAGCTGAATTACCTTTCGATTCATATCTGGCTTGACTCTATCTGACAATTATGCAGTCAGATATGGCTTGAAATGTAAGAGCACCTACCGAAAAAGTGAAAAAATTCATATTTCAAAAACGGAGCCATGAAAAAATTTTTGAAATTGATTTTTGAGATCACCATTTCAAACTACACTACAAAAATATTTCAGTTAAAATGGGTCATTTATTTTTTTTATTTTTGTAAACTAGTGTTTTTTTTTTAAGTTTTGGCCGTTATTCAGAATTATGCGGTATTTTGAATAAATTGATTATTGACAAATATACAAAGTCTCAAATATTTTTATACTTTGTTCCAAAAATACACAGAGCATATTAGAAGGAGAAGGAATTATTTCCGACCCTTTATAGCCAATTTTACATTTACAATACCCATTGAAAATGGGTACAAGGGGATTATGAAGTTGTGCAAATGTATGTAACGGGAAGAGGGAAACATTTCCGACCCCATAAAGTATATATTCTTGATCAGCATTAACAGCCGAGTCGATATAGCCATGTCCGTAGGAACGAAGAGATTTCAAAGATGGTAAGAGACAGACAGTCGATATGGCTAAATCGACTCGGCTGTTGATGCTGGTCAAAAATGTTTCCTTCTCCTTGTTACATAAATTTGCACAGCTTCATGATCCCCTTTCACCCATTTTCAGGGTACAGGGTACAAAAAGGTGAGCTAAAATAAATCTCAAGAAGAACTGATTTGATCCTGACCTTCGGTTTGAAATTTCTAGTACTTGCATGGAGCAAAGAATATTAGAGAGAAAGGTTGCTCAGTCGACACCGCTTCTGCCAGAAAATTGTCAGCTGTTCGCTCTCATTTACGCTCTCCAGATACTTTTAGGTCAGCTGTTCGCTCTATCTGGATACATTTGGGTTATGGTCGTCTCCCTCTAACCACAGTGATTTCCTACTGGCACTTTGAAGTATCTTTTTGAGCACTATAAGTATCTTTTTGAGCACTTTCGTTTAGCACCAGCAAAATTGAGAGGCAGCGCAAACGTTCTCTCTAATTCTAATTGCTCCATGGTACTTGTTTTTGCTTGAAACAAGTACGAAAGAATGGGAACAATCCTGAAATTCTTGTATCAATTTGAAACAGCTCATTTCAAGTACGGATACGTACTTGAAAATCAAATGCTTCTCTCGCGAGATTACTTAGACTACATAGTTCGTTTGGAATTGATTTCAGTCCGGATATCTCGGTTTGCTTTGCTGGAATTAGCGCTTCAATTAGGTTCGGCTTAGAACCGGTTTGCATCTGTGGTTTAAAAAATTTTTTTCGTCCAGCTGTATAACATTTAATTCTTTTGAACAGGTTTCAAAATGTCTCTCTATCCCTTTGATGCAGGGTATAAGAGTTTCAATAGAGCTGAATAGAACTTGCAATTCTTGCCAAGTTACCGTTAAACACGTGGCGCAGCTGAAAAGAACATTTCTCATGCCACCGTGTTGCGCCTTGTTGCTGCTATTGTTGTCCTGTGTGTGTATGTACGTGGGTCGGCTGAGAAGATATTGACCAAAGTAAGAGAACACGGCTTATAATCAAATTTTAGTTTGCTTAGTTGGTGTGAGCCAGGGAGCTATGGTTTAAGCAAAGAGAGACCAGAGCGTCTGGGACTCACTCATAACTAATGGCTTTACGTAGAGCAGCAACAACTTTATATGTTTTCTTTCTACTCTTTCTATCCAAGCTAGGGTTTTGTTGTGGTTAGCTCCCAGACAGTGCGTATAGCCGTCACGCAAAGTATCTGTCTAAGTGTACAGCAAGAAGAACTTAAAATCAGGGCAGGCCAAATGGGGAGGACTGAAAATGAAAAATCTCTTTCTAACACTCAGGGATGCATGGCTCTTTTTACGCCTGAACAACATAACTTTTTTTTCTTTGGATTCATCAAGGACCACAGAATTATTGAAAAAGCTGAGTGCTCCTGGGAACAGATAGTTCTTCGTGACTATTAACCTTTTCTCATTTGAAGCAAAGAACTTCAGTCAAATAAAGGGAATTATTGTAAAACAAAACCTCTTTGATTTTTTTAGAATATTGCTCTACAGCAGGGGTCGGCAATGTGAGCTGAGAAGTTGCCACTGACAACTGAGTTTACATACACACACAGAAACATACTGTAAGCTTTCTAAAGCCTCCCAACATTTCTTTGAAATTCTGCCGACGTCTATGCTCACTTTGCCGACCCCCGCTCTGAAGATGAAAAGTTAATTTATATTTTCTTACCAAAAAGATACGTTTTTCTTCTAAGGCCAATGATTTATCAGCTGACCCACGTAAATCGTGCCGTGCAGCCAAAAGTCATTTGTCGATGCAGAAATTACAAGAAATTTTACTTATACATACCGCCCAGACACTTCCACTGACTAACTATCCCTGGAAACGGAATTATTTCTTATTAAAAACTAAAAACAAAAAGGTGACGCCAGCTGGGTTAAGGGTGAAGCTAGGTGCACCGATTGCACAATTGAGTCATATTTCATTTCTGTCTTAAAATTAATGGACAGTAAACGTTGAAAAGGTGGCAAAACGAGTGCAGTTTTGGCCTCAATGTGTCACATTTTTCATGGTCGACAATGATTAAGCTTTGGTATTATGCAAAAGAAGAGGTTATCTTACCCATACTGCATATTGTATGTATATATGTATGAAAATCGGGGGGCAGCAGTCATAAAGAACAACATTTTATAATGCCAAAAAGCAAGGGAAGGTAAGACAGGCCATAAACACACAAGCATACGCACATTTGATATTAAGTTAGGCAAATTACAAGGTATAAAAATGGCGTCTCATTATGGTAAAGTTAATATTTCATGGGCAATTTGCGGGAATTGAAACCGACACACTTCAAAAATGGCGCACACGCATATATATATGGATATTTCATCCATAAACATGGGCATTTTCACACTCACATTTTCCAACGAGATGGGGGTTCTTCTTTCTTCATACAATTTTAAACTCAATTAAAAGTTTTGCGCATTAGACATACTTGTGTTGCCGCGCTGCGACGTCCTGCCCCCTCCGCCGCCTGATGTTATTTAGCATTGTCACTCGGGGTTGGCGCGGAACAGAAACTACACGGTCACCAATTTGCAAAACTCAAATGTATCTCGTATTAAATTGTCATTAAAAATGTTTACTCAGAATATTTGAATAATTATGAGCATATGTGAAGCAGAACACATGTCAAGGAGCTGGCTGGTATTTTAAATTTAAGCCAACCAACAACCCGTTGACATACATTGATATGCTTTTTAGTTACGTTTAAGCTGGGGCAGGCCAAAAAGGACATATTTTTCAGTAATTGCTTCGACGTCTAACCAGTTTTCATTTGAAATCACAGCAAGTGAGGTTTTTCCCAAGCTGCTTAGCTGAGAGTAGATAACAACTTTTAATGCTGAGGGGCAGACTAAATTTAATCAGGGCTGAATGTTAAAATTCGGAAGAGGTTCGTTTTGAAGTTCGCCCTCGTGAGAGTTTTAAATTGACTCTGTAGGTTGGTAAATTTTGGCTCAGCTTCAATGCCTGATTAAGATTAATTTTGATTATTAAATTAAGAAGAAATCGAAAAACTTGTTACACAGCCATGCTTCCAAAAGGGGACAAGAACATGGAGGATCCCTCAGTGTACAGACATAGTCAGAAACCGGTCGAGCTCATCCTATGCAAGCATTTGCCCCATACATGTCAAACCTCTATCTCTTACCATCTCTGAGATCTGTTTGTTCATACGGACGGACGGACAGACGGACAGACAGACGGACAGACGGTCATGGATATATCGCCTCGGCTGTTGATACTTCATAGGGTCGAAAATGATTCCTTCTCCATGTTACATACTTTTGCACAAACTTAATATACTCTATGTACCTTCGGTACAGAGTATAAAAAAGGCGAGTCTCCTTTGCCCCTTTTTTTAAACCGATTTTCTAAAAATTAGGACGAAAATGGCGCTTTTAAGGACGATTTGTTTTTTGAGTGTAGCACAACCGTGACCGTTTGTGGCCTAGTGGTTAGTGTGCTGGCCTGCTGTGCGGGAGGAGTGGGTTCAAGGCCGCCTCGGACCATCTAATAAAAAATTTTTTTCTTTCTTTGGAAAATAGCTTTACACATCCATCCACCTTCACCAGCTATTGGCGACAGCTGTGAAGTAACTAGCCATGAAAAAGCAAAGGTAACAAAATAGCCTGGGAACGGCATCTTGTGGGATATCGGTTGTGGTACTGGTTACGGTTATTAATCCAATTCTGTTTCGGGTTTTGGTTACGGTTATGTTTATTGGTATAAAATATAACTTTGACAAATCATGCCAACAAAAGCGGGGATTTATTACAAATTCTACTCCTGAAAACAAGCGGTCAACAATTATTTGGGTGGGTGGTACTGCTAGCAAAACTTTTCACAATTTAAACAGATCTGGCAATATTGTTTTATTCTTTCTCACCGTTCCAATATGTATACCCTGCCAAGCCATATTTATTGTTTTAGAAATATATTTTTAATGAAGATGTCATATTGTTGTTAATTAGAACTGTTAGAAATCTCCGACCAACTTGGACTTGGACTGTTTTCATCTGATAATTCATTCAAATTATGGTTTTTCATTATTGGATTGTGCAGATTTCATAACAATTTAATACAGTAAATTTTCTGCTCGGCAGAAATATTGCACATAGGTGAGCATCATTCTCGAACAGACTTGGTTCTCTAAATTCCAACTCGTGAGACTAAAGTTTGGTTAATGCTGAGTTATTGTTTTTGATTTCAAATTAAAATTGAATCCAGATAGAACACAAGTTACCAAAGACCAAAAAAAAGCCCTGCATTCTTGTTGATGTAACTTTACCTAGTACTTAAACTGTACAAATTTCGCTAATATTGTTCCACATCTCAATTTGCACAAAAAATCAGAATTAGCTGATGCCAAATTTGAGCCTAAGTCGTACATTTTTGGATCGTGTAATATCAGATATGTAAAGGGTGAGTTTTAGCTATAATCTTTTTGGCAACACTGGTTTAAGCAGCTCACGCACGTTTCGTGTCTTGTATCACTGTCAAACATCTTCAACATCTTCAAACGAACAACGCTTGTAAATTATTGAATTTTATTATCCAGAATGTCTGAAATGAAATATAAAAACGGGATTATAATCGGAATAGATGTAATTCTGATCTGATCCTCGAAAAAAGTTTTGTGATTTTTTTTGACAAAATGGCGGCCATTAAAAATGAAAAATCCATTTTTGGCCTTTTTTTGTAGTTTAGTGTAAAAAAAAAATAGTACAATTTTTTTTTAATTATGATTGAGGTTCAGACCAGAATGGTGACAATTCTGCGTCGATTTCAGTTTTAATCTTCAAAATCGGTTTAGTGTAACTGGAGATATCATGGCCGCCAGTTCGAAAAACGTGGTTTCGAGATAAACGCGTTTAAAGTTTGAAGTTCCTTTTTTGGGGAAATGACAAAAAAATCAAAAATGAAAATATGCAGTTTTAGAATAGTGACAACTCTGCGTCGATTATATATTATTTCATCAAAATCGGTTTAGTAGAACTGAAGAAAAAAAGGCTTGGCAGTCCGAAAAAGTTGCTTAAACAGTAACCAAAAATATTACAGATATTATATACCTTGTTTGGACCTTCCTGATCTTCAAAAAAAACTGTTTTTAGGAGCAGCTCCCTCTGTTCTGCGTGCCATTCTGCCTTCTTTAAATACGGCCGCAGCTCAAGTTTCTGAGAGGATTAATCAGTCTGAGCATTGTGTAGCATAGCCTTCGATAATTATCGATTAAAAGTCAATTAATAATCGATATCGATCTGAGGCGACAACATGTATCCATACAAATTAAAGAACCAGTTGATATTTAAAAAAAAATTAAAAAAAAAAAATTTTGCACATGGAAAATACCCCCTTAAAAAAGCTCCTGCCAAAATACAAACCGATTCGGAATTAAGGAAAAGCTAGAATCTATCTTCGCTTTCAACGACTATATTAACTTTTGCGTCGTGAGGGAGGATGTTTTAAAACTATAAGGTCAAGTCATTACTTTCATTCATAACCATAAGACATTGGTCCGTAAAAGAAACTGTCCTACTGTCATTAAAAAGGGAGAATTGGCTCCAGTGGTTTCAGTATTTCAATCACTCCGTAAGGCCGGCCTATTATTGGCCATCGCTTGTAGTTCTTAGTTAAAAGTAGCTTTCAATTTCCAACAATTATAATCCGGATCAAAAGGAATTTTGTTAAAGCAACCCTTAAATTTGATTACCTGAAATTGGCACAATTCATAAATTCTAGCCAACTTTCTCCTAGCGACAAGGCCCATTTGCTGGCGGCCTCAAATTGCGAGTGGCTGCCCATGAATAATGGAAGCAAATCGGCAAAAAAGCAAAAAGTTAAATGCTTCTAATGAAGGAAAATGAAGCAAATGACGAAAAATTGCGCAAAACAAAAGAGACAAATAATAACATACCAAAATGGCCGACTACGGCCGGACACCCCCGCATCAAATAGCCAAGCACAAATACAGATAAAAGGAGAGAGCAAAGAAACTAGAAACTGGTGGCTACGTTTGATTGTGGGTGTGTGGGATGGGTGGGCGCAGTGAATTACTCACAGAGGGCGAATGAAGAGAAGCATGTGCGCGGCATAATTACAAAGCAATTAGACGAAATTATTATTGAGGTCACCGGCAATGGGCTACGGATGGGCAACTACGGCACATATGGCCTATGGTAACTAGCTACAGGCACTGCTTCTGCGGGTGGCGTGTCAGAAAGGATGCGTATGTCATTATCATTCAGGCCAGAGTGTCGAAGGCACAATGAAATGGCCGCACACAAACAGGAGAAAGGGAAAAGCACAAAACACGAAGCAAAGAAAACACAAAAACAAAAAACAATTGCAAATTAAACGGATTTGTGCACACTCGCACACACCGAAAATTGAATACTCTTGGAGTGTTTATGCTAAGAAATTGACACTTTGTTTATGCATCACTTGAAAAGGCTCAAAACGGGTCTAAAAAGTGCTGCCAAGTATAATTAAAATTTAGGGGATCTAAATCAGTGGAGCCAAAAATGCTAAAAGTGTATCCCGTGGGATGGGAACTCATAATTCTACCGGCGTCGCGGCCGACACACGCAGAGAGAGAGAGAGTGAATACGTGTGTTCTATAAATAGCATGCTCGGCGGCTTGCTCTCTCACGACGTGTGCATTCGGCTTTTTCTTCTATTACGAGACATTTGTTTGTTTGCGTATTGCTCATGTTTGACATCATGACGTTTACATCGTTTTTCGCTGATACACACACAAGTGCAAACCTTAATATTGTGGGTTTTGGCACCACAGATGTAAATGCATCACAAAAGATTGGGTGTAGTGAGACGCACGGAACGAACGAAGCTTGTAATAAGTCCTCGATTCTTAGTATTCGAAGCTCAGTACTCATTGCTCAGTACTCGTAACTCAGCTCTCAATACTCTGTACTCTTTAGTCGATACTCAGTTGTCGACATTCAGAACTCGACACTAAGTAATCGATACTCAACACTCAGTACTAGATACTCAGTACTCTTTAGTCGATACAATTCTCGATTCTCAGTTCTCGACATTCAGTACTCGATATTCAGTAATCGATAATCAGTAGTCGATGATGATTACTCAGTACTCGGTACTCACTATTCGATACTCAGTACTCCATGCTCAGGACTCGATACATGGTTCTCAATACTCAGTGCCCAGTAGTCAATACTCTGTTCTGGTTACTCAGTAGTTAATACTCAGTACTTGATACTTAGTAGTCGATACTCAGTACTCGTAACGCAGTTCTCAACAGTCAGTACTCATTACACGATACTCAGTTCTCGACACTCAGTAATCGGTACTCAGTAGTCGATGATCACTACTCAGTTCTCGATACTCGGTACTCACTATTTGATACTCAGTACTCGATGCTCAGAACTCTACACTCGGTTTTCAATACTCAGTGTCCAGTAGTCAATACTCTGTTCTTGTTACTTAGTAGTCCATACTCATTAGTCGATACTCAGTACTCGTTACTCAGTTCTTTTTACTCAGTTCTCAGTAGTCGATACTCAGTAGTCGATATTCAGTACTCGGTTTTTGGGCAAGACTGACCTTTCCTTGACTCTCTCTGATAGTCCTGCTCTTGGAGCCTATCTTGTGCTTGGATGGAAAGAGCCATTGTCATTGACTTACACCAGAACCTTAACTGTGTATTAGCTCGTGATCTTATCGCTATGTTCATGCCCTTGGATTTGGCCACCGCCAGGAAGAGCGGACCTCAATATCGAAATTAGAGCTTGTTTTTGGTTCTCTCTGTAATATCCGTCCGATTAAGGAGGAAAATGATAAGAAACAGATTAAGCGTTAAGGGGTTCCCACAACTTCGTCTAAATCTTTTATTCTCTAAATTTACTCTCTAAATTGCGTGAAGAATGTACCATGTCCTTCCCGAGTACTATATTTACGGGCCACTGAACCAAGTGCGGTCATTGTGCTAGTGGCCTTTGCCCGGAATATTGCTGTTTTGGCCAAGACAGCTGTAAACTTTCTGGAGGAGACATATGAGTTGGAACTACATGATTTGCGTGACAAAACGATCCAGTTTTCGATCCGTTTTTGCTGTTTGCTGAGAACTGACTTTTTGCGGCCACAAACTGAGCGACATGTAATTCCTTTTCGGACCGTTAATTTTCGGACCGAAACATTCTCGATAGTTTTGTTAGAGAAAACATTGAAAACGCATTGTTGAGTGAGTTGGTCTGTGCCAAAGTTTATATACCCCTGTAAGTGTTCGTTTAAAATATTCGAGTTTTTGGAGGAATTGGCTGGAACGTACTCTGAAATCTATGAAAAAGGAGCATTAGATAAGAGCTTTAATAGCAGTATAGTCATTCCAATATTCAACAAGTAAGACCGTTGCAGTCGAGTAACCCGACTTCAATATACCCTGTACAATTGACAACGAGCGTAAGTTAAAGTCGGCTCTAACCGACTTCGATAAACCCGTTATCGAAAAACATGTTTAATAGTGCTCCTGCGTTCCTTAGGTGACCATCCGATATGCAACATTTTTTAGGGTGGGTGGGGTGGTGGCGGGGGCTTGGTTCACTTTTGCTCAAACGAACCGTTCATCCGTCATTTCTTCGAAATCGATTTACTTTTAATTACTAACTATCTCTAGAAAGTACGAATCGTCTATCTTCAAAACTGTGGTGAGATATAACGTTTTTTCCAAATTGCGGGGGCGGGAGGGGCGTGGCCAAAATTTGAAACAAACTGATCTGCGTACGTAAAGAAGCATTTGTCCCATACATGTCAAACCTCTATCTCTTACCATCGATCGACCGTTCTACAACACGGACACGGACGGACGACGCGACACGGACGACTTGTCGGAGATGTTTCCTTCTCCCTGTTACATACATTTGTACAACTTCTTATCCCCTTTACCCATTTTTAATGGGTCGGGTTAGAGCCAGTAAACTACCGTGGAATATCATTTATAAACTGCATTGCTAAAATATTTATTGGCATTCTCAACTCGCGGCTTGATCTGTAAAGGAAAGATGTTATTCTTAATGAATTCCAAGCTGGATTCAGAGCACAGTATTCAACATCAGATAATGTCTGTAATTTAGCATCCATAGCTCACCTAACCTTGCCCAGAAATAGAAAACTTTATGCCTTCTTTGTGGACTTCAGCGCTGCCTTTGATACAGTATCCAGAGAAGCACTAATATTTAAGCTGAATACGATGGGAGTATCAACAAAGATGAACAATCTTATTGAAGATCTATATAGAGCAACAAGGGCTGCAGAGTGGACAGGAAACGAACTGTCAAGTTTCTTTGAAACAAAAATGGGTGTAAGGCAAGGATGCTTGTTGTCACCACTGCTTTTTGCTTTGTATTTAAATGATTTGCACGACTTTTTAGGAGAAGACGTGAACGCCGATGACATTGTAATCTTATCAGATACGCCGGAGGTCCTGCAGCGGATGATCTACAGACTGGAAGAATATTGCAAATATGGAACATGAAAGTCAACTTGGCCAAATCAATGATAATGGTCTTCAGAAAAGGTGGGAGACTGTCCAGTAAAGAAAATTAGACTTTCAATAACGAGTACATAAAAATAACGTCGGAATACACATACCTAGGTGTTTTATTTACGCCTACACTATCCTTGGAGAAAACGAGAGCGTAAGTTAAAGTCGGCGGTGCTCGACTTTGGAAAACCCGTTACTCTCTCTTTCTTTTTTTCCCTCTCTCTCTCTCTAAGATTGTGCGATGTTGGTTGTAAAATGGTCGGAGGGGTGTGGCGGGGGGTGGTTGGTTCACTTTTTTGCTCATAACTTGAGAACCGCCGATCCTTTATCATTTGTTTGGCAAATCGATTCATTTAGCTAATTACTAACTATCTCTAGAATGTACAAATCGTCTATCTTTAAAACTGTAGGAGATATAACGTTTTTTCCCAATAGCGGGGGCGGGAGGGGGCGTGGCAAAAATTTAAAACAAACTTGATCTGCGTGCAGATAAAAGAAGCAGTTGTCCCATACATGTCAAACCTCTATCTCTTACCATCTCTGAGATCTAGGTGTTCATACAGACAACGGACGGACGGACGGACGGACGGACGGACGGACGAACGGACGGGCGGACAAACGGACAAGTCTATATCGACTCGGCTGTTGATGTTGATCAAGAATATATATAGGGGAGAATGGGAAGTTCTGAGCAGCTGGAGGTTGTGAGCCACTCGAATATTGGCCACAAAAAAAATATATTTAAACTTTTTGTTTATGTCATGTGTCTCCCTTCTTATTACCTAACTTTTGGAAAGCAACCTATCAGTCTACACCTTCTTTAAGTTCGTGAAATTCATTTTTGACTTGTGAATATTATACAAAATTTTTTTTCGTAATGACAAAAGTAAGTATGAGGGAAATATCTTTGGTCAATTGCCTTTTTGATAGAAATATGTTTTTTTTTTTAATAACAATTTCTTTTTCGTTATGTGACGTCACCAAAAAAAAAGTGAGATATGGGGGGGTTGTGAGCCACTTTGAAAAAAAGTCGGTTTTGACTTTCAAAGAGAATATTGCAATGACGCGCAATAAAACAGAGGAAAAACTCTCAAAAGAAGTAAAAAAAACATTGAAAAAGGCAAACAAAAGAACAGCCACAAGCAAAAAGTGCCTGCCTGATGCCAAAAAATTTCTCATTTTTTCTTTTAATTAAGAATAATGGCTTAAAAACATGAATTTTGAACTTTTAGATGGGTGGCTCACAACCCCCCACAAATTTTCGAAATGTCAAAAAATCACATTTTTTTTCAATATGAAATAAATAAAACCGAAAATTTTATTTTTTAAAACTAGTGATGAGAAAAGTTTTGTGCATCTTTTACCTAAAATACAAAATTTACAGAACGAAAAAATATTGATTTTTGGCGAAGTTATGTTCGAAAAACAAAACTATGATCACAACCCCCCAATCTCCCCTACTATATTAGGTCGGAAATTATTCCTTCTGCCTATTACATACATTTGCACGACTTTAGTATACCCTTTTTACTCTACGAGTAACGGGTATAAATATTGCAAAGAGAAGTGAAGCTGCTAAAAATGCAATCAACATGACGTGGCAAAACTTTGTCAGGAACGGGAAAATATCGATCGATGCTAAATAGAAGATATTTCAAGCTGTTTGCAGAGCGATACAGACCTATTGCGCTCAGGTATGGGGCCTTAAGTTATTTAAAGAGGTAGACAACTTACAGTGGTATTTTGTTAAAAAGATTTTAAGACTACCAATCACAACTCCCACATATGCATTAGCCTTAGAAACGCAGCTTGAGAGTAATCATTTGTACACACTGGAAATGCATTTAAAGTATATAGGAAAGACGCTGTATACCTATGATGAGCGACGATTACCCCATTTTTTGACAAAACATATCTTGAACAAAAACATCTTCTGGGCAGAAGGAATTAACTAACTGGGAACCGAGTGTAATAGAAGATGGCAAAATAATATTGCGCAGTCAGTTTGGGATGAACAAATTTTAGCTCTGCTAAACCACCTAAAACAAGCCGCACTTAGCAGATATATTACAAGCACTTGGATCACACTGTTAGCAACAAATACCATGGACTCCCAATAGACCATATAACTTGGATTATGAAGGCTAGATGCGGTCTCTTATATCTAAATGGAGACAGTTATAGAAGAACTTAGCAATGTCGCAGTGATTGTATGAGCAACAAAAGTATCAGTCTAGCTCACTATTTCTACTCATATATTTGTTTCATACAGCGGTATAGTCGGTAATATTGGAAGATTGCTGAACGACGTGCTAAATTATAACTTATACCAATTGTGTTAACTGATGGCAATAGATAGCCCCTAGCGACTTGTAAATGATGAAACCGGGAGGTTCTTGAAACAGCTGAACAGTTGAGCATCCTACTTTGTGATGTGTGTGAGTGTGTGTATGTGTGTGTCTTGTTTTAATAGTTATGAACAAACATAGTTATAGAACAGTGTCCGGCAAAACAGACATGCTTATTTTGCCTTTGTATGTGTGCGTTCAGACACGCGAGAGCGCTCTCAGTTAGCACATGTTTGTTATTGCAAAAGAGAGCAGTGTACGCTCGTATAGTGTCTGTGTATCGACGCCGCTGCTACAGAGGATGGACGTCGCTACATGTATACACAGAAAATTGAATGGTGCCGGACACTGATTTAGAATATATAGACTGAACGACTATTTTGTTAATGTGAGAAATTAGTCCGCTTTTTGCTTTCACTTTTGAGAACCTCTAACCACTGTGATTTCTTCACAAAAGGTTTCGACGTTTCGAACCCCTTGACGATTTTAATGATTTAAACATATGAAAGTACTTTTCGTGAAACACATTTTTATACCCTGATCCCATTAAAAATGGGAAAAAGGGGATCATGAAGTTGTGCAAATGTATGTAACAGCCAGAAGGAAGCACCTCCGACCCCATAAAGTATATATATTCTTGATCAGCATCAACAGCCGAGTCGATTTAGACATGTCCGTCTGTCCGTCTGTCTGTATGTATGAACGCGTCGATCTCAGAGACTGTAACAGATAGAGCCACAATTTTTGGCATGTATGTAGGTGTATACTGTACCCACATCGAGTTTGTTTCAGATTTGGAAAATTCCACCTCCTCCATCTTTTAGCAGCGAAAAACTGTCTCTCTCTCTGTATAAACGCGTTGATCTCAGAGACTATAAGAGGTAGAGTCACAAATTTTTGCATGTTTGAAGGTGTATACTGTACCCAGATCAAGTTTGCTCCAGATTTGGCAAATTCCTCCTTCTCCTAACCGCGAAAAACTGTCAGAGCTACAATTTTTAAGCTTGAACCTAGTGACTTATTATATATTCAGTAAGGCCCAATATGTGTCTATTCTGTATACCATTATAAGATCCGAGCAAAAACACCGAATATATGCAAGTGCGCCTCCCCATTTATTCAAATAAATTTTAAAATAAAAGGAGTTCAAAGCTATAGGAACCACATTACTTGGAACAGGGTATTTTGCAATCGGGGCACTCGACCGCAACACTCTTACTTGTTTCACTTATTTTTAAACATTTGAACTAAAATTGGCAAACAAAAATCAAACAAAAATTCGATTTTCTTAGCTTCAAAGCTAAAAAATGTTCCTTATTAATATGGCCCATTGAAGTAGAAGTGAGAAGTACGTGGCTGCGGCTTCCAACTGTTGAAGCACCCAATTACTAAACAAATTCACATACGAAGCCCTCGTTGGTTTGGCCTAAGTACCTTTTGGCCCAATTGCATTTTGGGAGCATGCAAATACAAATTCTTTTTAAATGAAAAATCGAATTGAAAAGGCAAATAACTAAAACTAACATTAAATTTTAAAAACTTTAGAAAGGATATCCATTTGTGTACCACAATCATTTTGCTAGGGACATTCCTTTAAGTTTGCTCTGCTGCGTTTTTGTTGCCCTAATCCGCCTGGGCCTGTGTTTGAGCAGCTGCTACTGGGACTAAGCGAACGAAAAACAGCAAAAACACACACAGCCAAGACTCTTAATTATTTACCAACAAAATCGCGTGAACGAATTTAATTATGACAAATATTTTATGTTAGAAAGTTGACACGTGAATTTTGCATTTAGCATTCGAGAGTGTGGCGGAAATTGCAGCGTTTAAAGTCATTGCCAGCTACCGCAATGTCGGTCAGTCGGTTCGATTTACCTGGCGCCCATTAACCATTAGCATCGCGTGTGCAAAGTTCAATGCTGGGCGAATTGAATAAAGCAGTCAAAACCATGGCGCACAATGACAGCGACAACCATCTGAGTCCTGGTGGAGAAGGAGGGGTGGAGGGGGGGTGGAGGTTTCGACCTTAATTTTTGCTTGCATGTTGATTGCTTGACTTTTTCGGTTTGGCAGGTGCACTTAAACAGGTCGTTGCATACTTTCAGGCGTTCAAGTTTGAAGGTGCAAGGTCTTTGAATTGATTTTGGAATTTGGCAATAAATATGCCGATAAGGTTAGCAGGAAATCAAACTTTTTTGTGAAATTTTTGAAAGTTAGTATTAATTTTGACAAAAAGTTTTCAGCTCCTTGAAATAATCGGAAAGAATCGATTAAGCTTTGTAGGTCCTTCCATCTGGCTCTACACTGAGCAAAAAAAAAATAATCAATGTAAAATCTAGAAGGAAAATCTCTTTTTCGAGAAACTCGCCATCTAATAAAAACAAGATTGAAAATTTTTTAAATGAGCTTAAACACATAATGTACTAAGTTCAAGTCCCCGTAGTTTTTCAGAAAGAAAAATATGTTAATAGCACAAGTTTACAAATAACACAGTGCTACAGTGCGAAATAACCTGGGTATAGGCATAGCGTACGCTTTAGAGCAGGTCGCGTATAGCACTTCCTCAAACTTGGTTTTCCTCGGCGACCCCCAAAATCTGAAGTTATGGCCCAAAACCCTTTTATTGATCTTTTTGCTCACTTAAATTCAACTAACTCGCGAATGGACCATTTGATTTTATATAACTTATATATTTGCGGATATCTGGGCAGACTTCGAAAGTCTAGTATTCTTTTTAAGTGTGTTGACAGAAAATCGATTGATTTAACATTGGCCGTGTTCACCAGCACAAATCGATGACGAAAAAATCGATGGATCTAGTTCGAATGTTGAGGTGAACTAATGTGAAGTGCAATTATAATTGCTAATTTTTATGATTTTCATTAAAATCAAAACGATAGCCATAAACATAATTTCATCAAAGCTTTCAATATAAGCCAATTATTTTTTTTTGATGGATGATTTTTGATGTTTGATGTACAAGATATTTGCATAAACGTGTGTTGATCGAAGTTTGTTTACATTTAGTAAGCTATTCAAACCAAATATGTTTTAATGAAAACTGAGTTGAATAACGATCACGAAAGCCCAAACACTCAGTTTTGATTTTGTTCATAAGGTACCAATTACACAAGTATACAAAAAAAAGTCCAACTTTTGCAACAGAGAAATTAGCTATCGTTCCTTATGTATTTTTGGCCGCTGAACTTTTTGGGCTCTGGCTTTTAAAAGCGAGATGATATCGAAAAACTGACAATATGTAAAATAAGAAGAAACAAAAGGACTACCAACTATTAAAAGTTTTTTATAATTTTTATATGAACTAACAGTATAGAACCAATATCAGAATCAGTTTGAAGTCAATCGTGAGAGTCAATTATTTACCAAATTTAAAAATATTCTCCAAATTTGTTTCCCCTGTAGAGCCCAGAAATCGAATCATACATACATAGGCTTGAAGTTTTCACAGTCACTACTTTGCTGCTGCGTTCTTACCACCCCCATCCCACTCCCCATCCACTTCTTACACAACTTCCAACCGTTTTCCACCCACATCCCTTCCACTTCGCGCCCACTTCCCGCCCACATCCCATCCACTTCCCAACTACATTCCACCCACTTCCCGCTCACATCCCACCCACTCTATACCCAATTCCCACTCACCCACTTCCCCCCAGTTCCCTCTCACTTTCCACAAACTTCTCCTTCACATCCCTCCCACATCCCTCTCACTTCCCACCCACATCCCATCCACTTCCCACCTACATCCCACCCACATCCCATCTGGACTCCACCCACACCCCTCCCACATCCCTCCACATTCCACCCACTTCACAACCACTTACCACCCATTCTCCACCCACTTCCCATCTGCATACCACCCACATCCCACCCACATTCCTCACTTTTCCCGCCACATTCCACCCACTTCACAACCACTTACCACCCACTTTCTACCCACTTCCAAATTAACTAACCACCCAACTCCCACCCATATCCCATTCACTTCCCAGTGGACATACCGACGTTATTTCCAACATCAGAAAATGAAAACACAAATGAAATCCCATTTTGACCTTACAAACCGAGTTTCAAGTTAATCGGATGAAAAATAGTTATTTCGCATGTAGAATTTTCCGGGCATTTTCAAGCCTGGGGGCGGATTTTCCGACTTCCAAAAATCTCATTTTATTTATTTCGTGTTTTGTCCTTACAAACCGATTTTCGTCAATAGGATGAAAATAGTTATCTGCATGTAGAATTTTCTGGGAATTTTCCGACCGTCAGTTCAAATTTTCCAACTTCAGGAAAATCACATTTCAAACTATTTCGTATTCTATCATTACAAACAAAGTTTCAAGCCAATCGGATGAAAAATAGTTATTTTCGTGCAGAAATTTTCCGGGAATTTTCCGACCATTGCACAGTGGGAGAAACGTCTGATTTAGCGGCGATTAATTCAAATTTCAAAAGAAATATTGGCACCATCATCGATTAGTAATCGATAACTAATATATCTGATAAGCCAAAACCACTTTTCGATTTTCCTTTCTCTCAATATTTGCACAGCTGTGAAGCTTCAAACACATCATATGTTCTATCAGTCGCTGCCAATCGCTTTCCCGACAATTTTGAGCACGTCCTGTAATTTTTGATAGATGTAGCAAATCAGTTATTGCAATTAATTTGTTGCTTCTATAACAAGTAAAATGAATGTATTAAGTAACAAAAAAAGTGTTTGTGGCCTGTGATTGTGATTTGTCCCAAAATTCGATATTGATTGTAGTGCTTCTAAGAGATATAATGTATACTAATAAATTAATCTTTCATAGAGCTGAACTTTTGAGGTTCGACCGGGTTCGGTATAAATGTATTTTTAAAAATTAGTTGAATGTTTGACGATGTGAAAATGTCCAAGATCAGCTGCAGGTTTCCGGAGGTTTATTTTTAAATTCATTTTTTTAGCAACAATGTCAGTGTACAAATGGGCGCTATTTGCAGTATGGGAGATGGAAAAGGACGCTGCCAAAAAACTTGATAATGTTTTTTGATCAAAATAAATATGAAATCAGCGAATGCGTCAAAATAGCTGAGCGCATTCAAAATTTCACCAAAAAATTCTCATTGAAATAGACAGAGAACAGTCGAATGCGAAATAATTTTCAAGCCAAAAACAAAGACTGGTTAGATTGTGAGCTTATATTGGTGGTCCATAGCAAGTGCTGGACGACCTGAAGTGGATTATACGGAATGTAAAGAAAGATTACACCTCATCAGATACTCATTAGAGCTACAATTGCAGAATTTAAAAACGTTGTTATAGTATAGATTTTATTTGTTTAATATTATTCTATAAAATATATTTATTTTTTCATGAAAAGAAACTGTTATTCAAAAGTTATAAAGAAGTTTCTGCTATGTTCACCATTTCTTAAACATAAAAAGTTTTGCATGGGCATAATGTTAAAAACATTAAAAGAAAAGATTGTTATATAAAATTGTTAAATAAATGCCTTAGATTCGGGCAAAACCGGTCAGATATCGGACAGACCATTAAACAAAAAAATTAATTAAAATTTAAAAAAGGCAATAAAAAATTTGCACTAAATCAAAAAATTATTTCTATATTAATTTTGATTTGTGACATACTTATCTATAAAACAAAACACTCCGTTGAGAAATAGCACCATTTTTGCAGAAGTTATTAATAAATCGCCGCTAAATCAGCCATTTCTCCCACTGTGCATTGGTTCAAATTTTCCAACATCGGAAAATCACATTACTATTCAAACTGTTTCATATTCTGTCCTTACAAACCGAGTTTGAAGCCAATCGGATGAAAAAATAGTTTTTTCCATGCAGAAATTTTCCGCGAATTTCCCGACCGTTGGGTCAAATTTTCCAACATCGGAAAATATCACTTCAAACTATTTCATATTCTATCCTTACAAACCGATTTTGAAGCCAATCGGATGAAAAATAATTTTTTCATGCAGAATTTTCCGGCCATTTTCCTCGTGGGCGGATTTTCCAAAAATCGGGAAAACACGTGTCGAATTATTTCGCACACTATGCTTACAAACCAAATTTCAAGTCAATCGAATGAAAAATAACATTTTTCCCATACAAAGTTTTCCGACACTTTTCCGACTTTTCCGGGTGGAATTTTCTAAAACCCCGTCTTAGTACGCACTTTCACCACTAACAGAAACTCCTGTCCAAGTTTCAGCTTTCTATCTCTACCGTTTAGGCTGTGCGATGATTGCCAATCAGTCAGTCAGTCAGTGAATCAGTCAGTCAGGACACTCTCTTTTATATTTATAGAGATGGAGTAGGGTTGTCGAAAATATTATCGATATTTTTAGATTTATTGGTTTTATATCCCAGTGCTACAAGTTACAACTTATATTTAATGCACCAGTCACATTGACATATAAATTTCTTTTGACTTAAGACTAACAATTGTTTTAGCTTACTTAACTAGTTTTACTATAAACTTTTACTTTTACATTATTTTCGTTGTAGGTGAGATTTCAAATTATTTTTAAATTGCGTTTCGCTTTGTATAGTTTTTAAATGATTTGGCAATTCATTCCATAGTCGGATTGCAGGTATGAAGAAATGTCGCTCTGAGCAAGATAGCTTAAATCGTGGGTAATTCAAATTATTTGTTCTCTGAGAGGCGAGAAGTTTAGCTTAGAGTAAAGATAGTTTGGTTCTTTGGTTACTATAATCTTGTGTAAGAAAATTAATGATCTAAGGTCAATCCATTCTTTAAGGCTAAGGTCAAAAATCGTACATGCTAGAGAAGTAATATGTCTGAGACTCGACGGTTATAAAATATATCTAACAATTGAATTAAAAGCTATTGTTAATTTTTCATGTCATCTACATTGGAATGTCCGAATATTTCGAGTCCATAAACAAAGTGAGGGTATAAGGTACGTCTTTGCAATAAGTAGCATAATTTGTATCGGTAGAAACATTTGTGACACTGACAGTTGCCTCAACAGTCCATACGCTGTACCGCAAGCTTTAGAGACATGTTTACTCCACGAAAGTTTTATATTAAAGATGATGCCTAAGTAGGGAAGTCTGGCTCTCGTTTATTATTTGAGTATCATTAATAAATAGTTTGTGGCAGCTGCGTCGTTTCCAGGGCTTTTTTATGTATAACAATACATTTTGACTTAGATGGGTTCAATAGAAGCCCATTGTCCTTAGCCCACCTGTCTATTTTTAAAAGTTCATTATTACAAACATTAATACAATCATGAATTCTAATTAACGAACGACTAACATATATTTGGACATCATCAGAGTACATATGGACTTTACAATTAGACAAGTTACTTGGAAGATCATTCCGTCAGTGGCCGTCTGTGGCCCAGTGGTTAGTGTGCTGGACTGCTGGGCGGGAGGTCGTGGGTTCGATCCCGCCTCTGAACATCTAATAATAAAAGTTTTTTTCTTTCTTTAGAAGAATAGCTTTTACACATACGGTCACCTTCACCAGCTATTGGCGCCAGCTGTGAAGTATCTAGCCATGAAAAAGCAAATTCTCAAACTTTGCCGTTCGGATTCGGCGTTAAACTGTAGGTCCCTTTCTCTTGTGCGAAAAATTTAAGGCACACACGCCAAGAGATTGTGAGAAGCTTGGCTTGGCCCCGTTGGAGGAGCTGTATAGCCAATTTTACCTTACATTACATTTACATTACTTGGAAGATCATTAATATATACAGAGAACAACAGAGGTCCTAGTACCGAGCCTTGTGGAACACCTCTCGTAATGTTTTTAAAATTAGACGTTTTTGCCCAAAATGACGAATATCATTATCGTATATTTTTCGGAGACTATATTTCGGGGATATTTTTGTATTAGCGTTCGGTCGCACTGTTGTGAATAACTGTTTCTAGTGCTCTGGACATTTAAGGCAAAAGGTTTTTGTTATTATATTTTCCGAAGTTGGAAAATTGGAAAATCTATTTTTCACCTGATTGACTTGAAACTCGGTTTGTAAGGATAGAATACGAAACAGTTTCCGATGTCGGAAAATCTGCACCCAGGCGTGAAAATATCCGGAAAATTCTACATGCAAAATTACTACTTTTCATCCGATTGACTTGAAACTCTGTATGTAAGGTCAAAATGAGAATTTATTTGTGTTTTCATTTTCCGTTGTGGTTGTGGTTGGTATGTAGATTAGAAATGGGTGGGATGTGGGCGGTAAGTGGGTGATAATTGGGTGGGATGTGGATGGTAAGTGGACGGGAAGTGGGTGGGATGTGGATGGGATGTTGGCTGATATGTGTTCTATACTGTTGAAGGCGTTTCATCATTTTTTTATTTTTCATCAACATTTCTGCTTTTTTTATACCTTTTTGCAATTGACGTCACAAATAGCGAATAACACAGCAGAACACTAAAAAAAACCGGCAGAAGACCCTTAAATTAAAAATCATTACTTCATATGAATTTGCAAATTTGAATTTTTGAATTTTCTATTTGTGAACAAAATCTTGTGTGAACAATATCGAAAGTCGACTAAATGTATATGTGCCCATTATTAAAGAAACTTATAGATAAAATCTTTACAATTGAAAGGAAATTTTGAATTTGATATCCAAACAAATCGAGTGTCGATAACGATAACGGAACAATCAATATCGTTGAATTAACGTAATTAATAATAATACTCGTTACACACTCGAAACTACCCGTGACAAGTAGCAGTTACACCCATAACGCTCATCTCTAGTCGTGTCTCTGTGGCCTGCCGTCGTCGACGACTTGCTCGCGTGCAACTAAATTTTTGCTTATTTTCCGGAGAAAAAAATTTGTAAAAATGTATACATTAAATGAAACATATTTGTTTGCTTAAAATCCATCTGGTTTCAAGCAATTGCTTGTTTCCTGAAACACACAAAGAAAGCTGAACGAAAAGGGCAAAGCAAAGAGCAAACAAAAGAAACAATGAGCGAGCGGGAAGGCAACAACGAGACGTCGACAGCTAGTGCACCTCTTCTAACCAAATAAAACAAAACAAAGGAGAAACAAAGGAAAAGGATAGAAACCCCGAAAACTCCACATCCAAGAAATTTCAATAAGAAGAATGAGAGACACGATAATTAGTTGCAAACAAAAGAAAAATGATAATCCTTTAGGCGAAAATTAGCAGAAACTCAAATTGAAGTGTGGAAACAAAATACACAGATTCGGTGAAAGGAGAAAAAGCCAGTGCGTTGCCCGCGTGTGTGTGTGTGTGTGTGTGTATGCAAGTGTGCGTGCGTATGCATATGGGGTTGGAAAATTGTGAAAACTACGAATACGGAAGTGGAAATTGGACATAGGACATAATCTTTCCACACAACAAACTATGCCCAGCGCCTCGTTCACCTCCTCACGCACCTATGTGCGCCGTTCCCGACGGAAAGGAGCCAATCGTATAGCCATGCCCAATCGTCCCACGGGCAACATAATGGATCCCATGCTGCAGCAGAACGGCGTCACCAATGGCCAAGCGGGAGCCAGTGGGGCTGGTGCGGTTGGTGGCGGAGCAGCTGCCTCGAGCTCGAATGGTGCCGGCGCTGCTGCCTCAGGTTCGGCATCTACCTCGGAGTATTTTGACAGCGGGCAGTCCACTAGCGGAGCGGCAGCAGCTGCAGCATCTGGTGGCGGCGGCAGCGGCTCTGGATTCTCCGGCAACTTTTATAATCCACTGCAAATGATGGACACCACAGAAAACTCCGGTACGACATCCAACTCCAGCTCAGCTCCAGCCGCAGCAGCGGCGGGCTCAGCCGCCGCCACAGCCACCGCCTCCTCCAGTCATCAATCTCCCTATGACTTGCGTCGTAAAATCTCTGCCAGCAATAGCCATGAGCAATGGTGCTCCAGTGGGCCATCATCTTCCTCTGCTGCCGCCGCCGCGGGCGCAGGTGCCGCCTCCATTTTAGTTGGTCCCTCGAGCAGTTCGCCACCTTTGGTAAATCCCAGCTCGTCGCCTTCCAGTTCTTCGTCATCGTCCTCCTCATCGTCGTCGTCCTCATCATCGTCCTCCTCGTCCACCACCTCCTCCACATCGTCGTCGTCGTCCTCCTCAACGGCCACTGTGCAGGCTCCCTCGACCAGCGCCACTTTCCCCGTAAACAATGCCCCCACCACGGGAGCCACTCTCGCCCAGCCACCCAATGTGCACAGCTCAGTGCCGCAGCAGCACTGTGGAGCTCTGCCCGTGGGAGCGGCTATTGAGGATAACAACTACATGCTGCCCGCCAGAAAGCGTTCACGTCGCCTCTACACCCAGAGCGGGGGTGAGGCGGGCCTGGGTGCAGTGCCCGCCACAGAGGTAGCTAACGGTGGTGCATCCAGTGCCAGTGGTTCGCCCACAGCCGCTCAGTATCTGCAGTACGAGCTGCCCGATGAAGTGCTGCTGGCCATCTTCTCCTACCTCATGGAGCAGGATCTGTGCCGCTTGGCTTTGGTGTGCAAACGCTTCAATACCATTGCCAACGACACGGAACTGTGGAAGCGACTCTACCAGTCTGTCTTCGAGTACGACTTGCCCCTGTTCAATCCGGAGCTGTGCAAATTCATCTTCGAGAAGCCCGAGGAGTCGGACTATGCCAATCCCTGGAAGGAGAGCTTTCGCCAGCTCTATCGGGGCGTCCATGTGCGCCCTGGCTACCAGGAGAAGCGCTGCTCCGGCCGGAGTATAGTCTTCTTCAACACCATTCAGGCAGCTTTGGACTATCCGGAGGAGCGGGCCGCTGCTGGAGTCTTTGTTTCTGGCGCCGGCGCTGGAAACGTGGCCTCCGCCGGCCTCTCGAACACCAGCGCAGCGACTGGCTCCAGTGCCGGTGGAGGAGCCAGTGTTAATGCTCTGGTCAATATCTATGAGGAGCAGGTGGCCCCCACCGAGCATCCGGGTCCCTTGATATTCCTGCATGCTGGTCACTACAAGGGCGAATACCTCTTCATTGACTCGGATGTGGCTTTGGTGGGTGCAGCGCCCGGCAATGTGGCCGAGTCTGTGATTCTTGAACGAGAGGCCGGCTCCACGGTGATGTTCGTCGAGGGGGCCAAGTACGCCTACGTGGGCTTTCTCACGCTCAAGTTCTCACCGGAGGTGACCTCAACGGTGTCCCATCATAAGCACTACTGCCTGGACATTGGCGAGAATTGCTCACCCACTGTGGACAATTGCATCATACGCTCCACTTCGGTGGTGGGTGCCGCTGTCTGTGTGGGCGGTGTCAATGCCAATCCAGTCATACGCAACTGTGACATCAGCGACTGCGAGAATGTGGGCCTCTATGTTACGGACTATGCCCAGGGCACCTACGAGCACAACGAGATCAGCCGAAATGCCTTGGCCGGCATCTGGGTGAAGAACTTTGCCAGCCCGATCATGCGAGAGAATCATATACATCATGGACGCGATGTCGGTATATTTACCTTTGAGAATGGCATGGTGAGTGAATAAGGGTTTTTCGGTTTTTGGCTAAAGTTTAAATTAATATTCTCCAGTTAGGTAGGGTTATAGCTAAAATGTATACCCAAGCAATCAAAGGTCTAAAATCTCAAGGGAGTAGCCGCGGTTCTAGAATTTAACTTTATTATTAATTTAATTTTCCTTCAAATTTAGCTGTCAACATAATAATTAAGAGAGAAAATGAAGAAATCAGATTATCCTAATCTCGCCTCCACCGAAATTAGGAAAACTTTTTTATGATATGCTCCGGCTCACATCAACCCAGCTGCGCAAATTGCCATTACAAAATGGGTAACTCCTGCGTTACTTTGCCATCAGTATGAAGGAAATACTCCCATACAATCTGCATTACTTTGCCACAACCTGCATTACTAGGTATTAAGGATGTATGCCAGAGCCGAACTGTCATCGGATTCCCATTACGAATGCGCATATTATTTATTAAATTGTAATGCAGAATGTTCGCAGACTGTTTGTTTTCGATTACAATCTCTCTAACGAAAATCAGCGAATGTAGTGCCTTACATTTTCGACAGTCGTAATCCATATTTTCGACAGAACACGTTGAGCTCTGCGCCGCTGGGAAGTGGGCGGAGGAAAAAATTTACAATTGCTGAGAAGATAAGTGTGACAAAATATTAAATACTTTTACCGACATCGAACCCTCAGAAGCTAACAAATTGTACAAATCATTATATAACATGCATAGGATTCAAAACGGGTAATGGGATTCGAAATTAGATCTACTTATATTTAAAAAAAATTGGCCGGAACTGTCTTGTAGGTCTTGGTGGGATCGAAAAATTAATTTGGCTCAGTAGAAAACAGGAGTCAATATGGCCATTTATTAGTTTATGACGGAACATAACTCCATGACAGATTCTACGATCTTGCAAGGACGGTAGACTTAATAGACGGAGTCTGTCCACATACGATGGCAGGCGACGGTGTTGTTCCCAGTTAAGTCCACGTAAGGCGAACAGGAGAAATTGCTTCTGCACGGACTCAATAAGGCCCTGGTATGTTGCATACTGTGGTGACCATACGCATGAGCAGTGCTCAAGTATATGTCGAACAAGAGAGATGTAAAGAAGCTTAGTGGTGTATGGGTCATCAAATTCCTTAGACCAACGCACAGTGGTTTTTTTTTTGCCGTTTTTTGGCATAAACCCCAAAAATTTTTTTTTCCCAGATTTCAAATATTAACTGGTTTTTATATTTCCATACTCATATTAGCTTAAAAAAAACTGTATTCAAACTTTGTGGCAACACTGTTTTTTGACGGGCGGTTGAAGTCAGCTGTTTGTGTGCCACGTATTTTTGTGAAATTGGCAGCAAATATTAGCCATCTTTGAGTGCGTCTGTTCAGAAAGTTAGAAGCAAAATAAAAAATGTAAAAATGCAAACTGTTAGTTTAGGTATGTTAAATTAAGATTTGATAACTAGTTTGTCATTGTTCCGTGCTTCGGGTTTTAGACAATTTCTAAGTTGTACATTACACAGCGTGGCACAAAGTTTTAAATGCAAAGTTTTTAACGAAAGTTAGTAGATTAATGAATAACTAACACATCTTGCTACAACGTGCGACTTTTCAAGAAAATCGGCTTTATTGCAGCTTAATTCTGCTTAAGTTGAACATGTTACTCGAGAGTGAGAGATAAAAAATGTTTCGTTTGGTAGCGTCAAACTCAAAAAAGTTTTTTAAGTCGTATTTAGAGCTAAAAATAAAAGTAATAGCGTGAAATACAACAAAGTTGGAGCAAATCGGACAGATCATCAATATGGCAGCTATATAAAATAGTATGCCGGAAGAAGCTTAAAATTCGCGCTCTTACCGAATTTCAGTTCAATATGTTTAAAACCCACGAAGTTGGTGCATATCGGCTAGATCGGTTATATGGCAGCTATATAAAATAGTGGTCCAAACCAAACAAGATTTTGTAAATCGTATAAGGAGCTTCAAACTCGGGTACAAACCGAATTTCAGCTCAATAACATCAAAAACAGCATAGTTGGACTATATCGGCCAGATCGGTGATATGGCAGCTATATCAAATAGTAGTCCAAACCTAACAAGATTTTGTAAGTCGTATTAAGAGCTTAAAATACGAGTAACAACAAAGTTAAAGCAAATCGGCCAGATCGGTTATATGGCAGCTATATCAAATATTGGTCTAAATTGAGTAAAATTTTCCAAGGCGTCCTTGGGGCGTAAAATATGATTATAAACCAAATTTGGGGTCAATAACTTAAATACTAGAGTTTATGCCAAAAAAAAGGGCAAAAAAACCACTGTGCAACGTTTAACAAAAGCATATATCCCCTTGGCTTTGCTAACGATAGTCCCAATGTGATCGGAAAAGTTCATACTATGGCCAAATAATACGCCAAGGTCTGTTACCGCGTGTATACGCTTGAGATTGTGCGGGCCAAGAGAATAGTTGCCCATAAATGGGGCATAGCGATAGAAAGACATGACACTACATTCAGAATGGTTAAGGTGCAGCAAATTGTTGATGCACCAGGATTGAAGGTGGTTAATGTCATTCTGTAAAAGACAATGTGAATCGGCGTCAATTAGCTGCATACAAATTTTAACATCGTCTGCATACATCAAAACTTGAGAATTTAAAATGACGGCAGGAAGGTCGTTTATGAATAAGCCAAAAAGCAACGGTCCTAGGTGACTCCCTTGTGGAACTCCGGAAGTGACATAAACCTGCTTGGAGAGGGTGTTGTTAAATAAGACTTTCTGTGTACGGAATTCCAAATACATTGAAATCTAATTGACCAAAAGGTTGGGAAAACCTAAAAAACCTTCTCAAACAAAGATCCACGGGCAAACCACTCCACTCATAGTTGAAATATTTTGCACACCACCCGTTGGAGGCAAAGTTCAAGGCGCGTTTTTTTATGTGGTATCCCCAAAAGGCCTAGTCCACGTAAAGAAGTGAAGAACTTAGTTTTGTTCTTGTTCCTCTCCTTCATCATCCTCCTATAATGTGTGTTTTTTTTTTTAAGAAAAATAAGAAAAAAATTTTTTTTTAAATCGCGCGAGTTTTTAATAAAAAACTTTTGCCTGCGGCGCGTTTTCATAAACGCTCACCTCCGAAAAATGAATATCATTGGCTATAGTTTTCGATGTTGGATTATACAGCAGTCCAATTGCTGCAAAGATGTAATGAATCCTGTCCTTATGATTCGGGAACCGTTTGTGAAACAGAAATTTTGCCAAATATCCGAGATAATGATCCTTTTTCCGCCCAAAATGAGGCAATTCGGACTTTACGTCCCGCCAAAGTATTTCTATATTTTGGGTGTGCGCACGGGTTGAGGGATCCACAAAGTTTTTTGAGTGGTTAACAGTTTCGTGTTGAAATCTCTCATCATTAAGGCAATTGTACGATTTCCAGCAATCTGAAATTATTGTGGATCCTTCAGCTATATTCTCTTTGATAATTTTCAAAAGAGTGTCCTTTCCACGGTCTTCCACCGGAGTTATACAGGCCTGTTCCGAATTCCGAACGTTTTCAAAAAGTAAAAACGAAACGAAAACGAACATTTTAGTATTTGCTGTTCCCAATTCCGAACGATTTAGTGACGTTTTTACTTTTCGAACTCGGTTTCGAAGTCGGTTTTATAAACAGCTGTCTGCTGCCCCGCGCGCTTGTTTGTGTATATCGACAGAGTTGTCACCATCTCCATCATTTTAATTTACAAAGCTCTTATTAACATTTTAAGTCCATTTATTTTTAGGTAAGACAGTATTTTCTTATTAAATTTGAATATGTCACAACAAATATGGTTTAATATAGCTAAATAAAAAAGAAAAAGTGCTAACCGAACACATTAATTTCTATGAAGCAACCCTAGCAGCTATCAATTGAAGGTTGAAATCGACTAAAACCTAAAGTGGAATTCAGAACAGCTCGGTTTGAAAACGACCGCTCGGTTTTGCTTTTAACGCAATATTTTATAGATGTTTATAAAAAAATGATTTTAAAATACACTTAAACTGTAAACATTATAAGTAGTAATGCTTAACGATTTTAAAAATGTTCAACATTATTAAATTGATCAGATTATAATAATGGGGATTTATTTTAATGGTTTAATAGCAATTACTTTTAATTCCGCTGACTCTGCAGGACAACTTTTGAAAACGACAATTCTGGTCGATTTGCGGAATTCGGACCAGCAGTCAACTCGATTTGCGACAATTCCACTCGTTTTCGGAATTCGGAACAGGCCCGATAAAGAGTTTTTCTGACTCTCGCTCCAATCCACCAAATTTCCACTGACCCTCCAAAACCCGGTCCAATAGGGGAATCATTATCACATTTTTTTCGCGTAGAATACACTTGTGGCGCTTTAAATATTTGGGTAATTGTCTATTTTTCATCCTTCCTCTCCATAAATTCCGAAATAATTTTTCCTCGATGGACTGCGAATTATGAAGAATTTACGTGCAAAAATTAATTGGCGGTCATCCATGGTTTCTTTTAAAATGAATTTTGAAATTTGCTGTTTTTGCACCGAAATTATGCAATTTCGCTCAAATGACCACCACGGCTGACCTGGCAATGTTTTCGGTCGAGCGCACCCGACGAGTTCGTACACGGGTTGGTTTATCCACCAACATTCCAGTTTCACTCGCTTCACGAATTGGTCCACAAATTTATTTATTTTTGTTCAATGTTTTTTTTTTGTCAAATTTCGCGCAGTTTGAGTTGAGGACTCACCACTTTGTAAATATGTTTTTATTATTTCTCAACTTTCTTCAAGCGAATAGCGACCCATTTCGCAAATGTCAAAGTTTTTACTAAATATTAGTCGCTAGTCCGAATGACATTTGACGTTTTTAAAGTCAAATTATGAATAGTTCAAATTTAAAACACTAGATGGACCACACTTAAATAAACTCTGGAGCAAAATGATACCCGAACCTAGTATTTTCAGTGTACGCATAGAAAGAGCTAAACAAAACTTTGTGATTACCGTTTGAAAGAGCGTTAAAAATGAAAGAAAATAAATGACAAACATCAACACTCTCAGTTCAAAATTTTCATTTTCGATTTGTAAGAAGTGCATCACTATAGCCGCACTTCACTAAATTAAAAAAAATGTAGAAAAATGTTGACTAATTAATATATTTATATACACTCTAATAATGAGTGTAACCTCCTTTAACACTAATTAAATTATAGATTCTATTCGGCATACTGTCTATGAGGTTTTTTAAATAACTAAGGGACATTTCTTCTCATGCCTTAATTATAGCCAATTTGAGGTCCTGAGTACTTTTGTACTTAGGGCTTTGAGCATAAATCTTTCGGACCAGCAACGCTCACAGGTTTTTCATCGGATTCATGTCCGCGAAGCATGCGGTCCACTCCAAAAACCGAACATTATTTCATTCAAGCCGTGCATTTATGCGTTGTCCTGTTGGAAAATGAACTTTTGACGCCTTCGCAATAAATTCATTTGCAAAATGACCCCGTACTCCCTTGAGTTGATATGAGTGCTTGGAAATTCCATCTGCAATCATCCACACTCGCAGAACGCAGCCCAAACATATTCATATTCAATTCGGTTTTTACAAAAATTTCGCACAACTTTGTCGAAGCAATTCTCACTTTTAAGCGCCAGAAATTGGCATTTCCCGACATCTGACAGCACTGGTCCACTTGGCATATTGATAAATTTATTACAAATAGTTACTCAACCAACAGCATTTTGTGGGGCGATGTCCGGTTTTAAGAGAATTCTATCTGCGTTGGTTTCAGAAAGGCACATTTACAACAGAAGACGTAGTCATGGCGTTAAATGGAGAAATGGGATGGAAGAATCTGGCTAGATTTACTGGGGGGGAGGGGCTATAATATATAGGAAAAATATTATTAATGAAGATTTTTAATACAAATGTAATAATAAAAATAGACAAATTATAATACTTGTAAACGTTGTTAAAACATCAGAAGAAAGGCTGACGGTTATAAACCAAGCTTTAAAATGTTTATTTTTAGAATTAGTAAATAATCTGCCGCTACAAACTATGTATATGGAAAAAAATAAACATCTATCTATCTATCTACAAGTAATTACAAGTATGCAAGCAATTCATTCCAGTTCATTGGATTGTGTGTCAAAACTCATTCAATTCATTTTGAGTTCGGCTCCGCTTCAAACTGTGAATGCTGGTTTAGTGTCAAATTTACAACATTCAGAGCGCGAAAGTAAATTGAATTTTAAGCTAAGTTAAATGAAACAGTTTATAAAACTTTATTGCTTTTACAATTCAATATGGACTAATCCGAACCAATTTAAACCAAGGGCAGAAATTTAAAGTTTGTCCAAAATCGAAATGTTTGTTAATATGTAGAATAATAGGATACATACAGGCCTGTTCCGAATTCCGAAAACGAGTGGAATTGTCGCAAATCGAGTTGATTGCTGTTCTGAATTCCGCAAATCGAACAGAATTGTCGTTTTCAAAAGTTGTGCTGCAGAGTCAGCGTAAAAAAATCCCAAAAATTGTAAACTAATCAAATTAAAAATGTTGATTATTTTTTAAATCGTTTAGCATGACTACTTAAAATGTTTACAGTTTAAGTGTATATTAAAATCATTTTTTGTTGCGTGAAAAGCAAAACCGAGCGGTCGTTTTCAAACCGAGCTGTTCTGAATTCCACTTTACTTTTTAGTCTTTTTCATCCGTCAATCGATAGCTGCTAGGGTTGCTTCATATAAATTAATGTATTTGCATATCACTTTTTTTAGTTAGTTTAGCTGTAATTTAACCATAATTGATATCCCAAATTTAAATGTAATAATTAAATATTGTTTTAAATAAAAATAAATTGACTTAATATGTAAATAAGAGCTTTGCAAATTAAAATTATAGAGATGATGTCGATATACACAAACACGCGCGCAGGCCAGCCAGCCAGCTGTTTATGAAAGCGTCTTCGAAACCGAGTTCGAAAAGTCAAAACGTAACCAAATCGTTCGGAATTGGGAACAGCAAAGAGTAAAACGTTCGTTTTCGTTTCGTTTTTACTTTTTGAAAACGTTCGGAATTCGAAACAGGCCTGATATTCAAGCTTCAATATATGCAAGCAATATTGTTCTACGGTGGATTGGTTGTTCTTGGCAGAGGCATAACTACCTCTTGCTTGTATTAATTCTTGTAAAAAAAAGTGTTTTTTATTGGTTAAAAAATGGGAAAAACAGTCGTTTCAGTATTTTGAGCTAAGCTAAACTTAAAATTTGTTTCATTTACTTGATATAACCGAGATTAGGAGCGCTAATATTGAGAACAATAACGTTTTCTCTCACCGTTTTTGATTTCCTATCTAATTAAAACTCTCTCTTTTTCAGGGCTACTTCGAAAAGAATGACATACACAACAATCGCATTGCCGGGTTTGAGGTCAAGGCTGGAGCCAATCCCACGGTAGTCAAGTGTGAGATTCACCATGGCCAGACGGGCGGCATCTATGTACATGAAAACGGTCTGGGCCAGTTCATAGAGAATCGTATACACTCGAATAATTTTGCTGGTAAGTCGAGGGGGGAAATTCGAATCGTTTTTCCAGCATTTCCTATCCGTGATCTTTTCATTTGCGCAGGTGTCTGGATAACCTCGAATAGCAATCCCACCATACGCAAGAATGAGATCTACAATGGTCATCAGGGTGGCGTGTATATCTTTGGCGAGGGTCGCGGTCTCATCGAGCATAATAATATTTATGGCAATGCTCTGGCCGGCATACAAATCCGCACCAATAGCGACCCCATTGTGCGGCACAATAAGATCCATCATGGCCAACATGGCGGCATCTATGTGCACGAGAAGGGTCAGGGGTTGATTGAGGAAAACGAGGTGTACTCCAATACGCTGGCTGGTGTGTGGATAACCACGGGTAGCACTCCAGTGCTGCGGCGCAATCGTATACACTCGGGCAAGCAGGTGGGCGTCTATTTCTATGACAACGGCCATGGCAAGCTGGAGGACAACGATATATTCAACCACCTCTACTCGGGTGTCCAGATCCGTACGGGCAGCAATCCGGTGATACGTGGCAACAAGATCTGGGGTGGTCAGAATGGTGGCGTTCTGGTCTACAATGGGGGGCTGGGTCTGTTGGAGCAAAACGAGATCTTTGACAATGCCATGGCTGGTGTATGGATCAAAACCGACTCGAATCCCACCTTGAAACGCAACAAAATCTATGATGGACGCGACGGCGGCATCTGCATCTTCAATGGCGGCAAGGGTATACTGGAGGAGAACGATATATTCCGCAACACACAGGCCGGAGTGCTGATCTCAACACAGTCGCATCCTATTTTGCGGCGCAATCGCATCTATGATGGGCAGGCGGCGGGCGTGGAGATCACCAACAATGCCACGGCCACCCTGGAGCACAATCAGATATTCAAGAACAAATTTGGCGGCCTGTGCCTGGCCAGCGGTGTGCAGCCCATTACGCGCGGCAATAATATTTTCAACAACGAGGACGAGGTGGAGAAGGCGGTGTCCAGTGGTCAATGTCTGTACAAGATTAGCAGCTACACATCGTTTCCCATGCATGACTTTTATCGTTGTCAGACCTGCAATACAACCGATCGGAATGCCATATGCGTGAATTGCATTCGGAATTGTCATGTGGGCCATGATGTGGAGTTTATACGACACGATCGGTGAGTAAACCTAATTGTAAGCTGGAAGCTGAACAATAATGAGATTTCCCTCTGCAGCTTCTTTTGTGACTGCGGTGCTGGCACCCTGTCCAATCAGTGTCAACTGCAGGGCGAGCCCACACAGGACACGGACACGCTATACGATTCGGCAGCGCCCATGGAGTCGCACACTCTAATGGTCAATTAGGATGCTCGGCAGCCAAACCTGCTCTCAACTCATTCGCACATCTCACACGTGTGGCTGTAAATATTTCCAGATAACCGCAATCAACCACAAATCCACAATAATACAACTAATTGTATATAAATAACAACTAATTACTCTTTTGCGTTCAAAATTTAACTCAATGTGCAATTTAGTTTAACACAAAATGTTTATAATTTTATTAACTGAGCATGAAATGGAAACGTATTAATGTCACAACGAAAACGAAAGGATAAACCAACCGTGGAACGAAATCAGATAAATAATTTAATGTCCTCTTTTTTTATGCATTTGTTTCGGAAACGAAACAAGAACAGAAACCCAGTGAAGAACAATTTTTGTAATGTAGCTTAGTAGAGATTCTAAAAAACTATATACAATTTAAACCAATATTTCATTAAGCCATAGACGATAGGGAAACAAAGGTGTGCATTTCGGCCACTAAACAAAACAAAACAATTCGAAAAAGCAATTTTAAGTATTAATAACAAATTAGTTTTAAAGGCAGCTTTGTGCTTCAACATACTAACACACACACACACATATAACGTATACATATATTTATATATATTTAACAACTGCATAAAAAAGTGTTGGGTTGTTCATGCCAAAAGTGTGTAAACACTCGTGCAGTTGGTTACTATATTTGATCTGTTTTTATTTTGTCAAGTTGCTCACATTGCTCTTTTAGGGTAAATAATTTTCAGTATTTCGTTCTATCTAACCCAAAATCGAATTGAACTTTCGTTCGGACTATTATTTTTGGACCCATCTATATAGACCTTCCAAAAGAAGCTCTTCTAGTTAATAGCAGATTAAGTAGACCAGTCCAATTCAAACCCGACATTGTCTGGGATCAGCTCACTTCTTGAAAAGACTTTTCTTTACAATCGCACTGCAAGATATTCTTTCTATTTTTATTCTCTGTGTCAACCGGAATTAATATATTTCCGACTAACCCTATAGGGTATATACTCTCCCTCAACTGAATAGGTTCAATAGGTTCTGCGCCGTATTGCAGAACTGGGATGTTAAGCGCTATTTTCCTTTTTCGAGCAAGGTCTCGGCTCTTGAACTCCCTTCTCAGCCCGTAGTAGTATCAGTTTGCGAGCGTGATTATTTTTCGGATTTCCAGGCTGATGTTGTCGCCGGTTTCATTTTTCCGAGGTAGACAAAATCCTCTACAACTTTAAAGTGGTACTCTCCCATTGAGACTCGTACACTTGTGTTTCGAAGATACTAGGTACTTCGTCTTCTCCTGGCTTACTGCTAAGCTCTACAGTCTAGACTGCCTCTCAATCTCTAAAAACGCCCTGCTTATCGCCCGTTCGGTTTTCCCTATAATGTCAATATCATCGGCATATGCGAGTAGCATTACATCTAATCTAATTAAAGATGTAGCTCGATCTGTTGGCATTTGGGCTCTGGCGCAGTATATACTCCATCAGCAGATAAAAGAAGTCACACGGTAAGCTATCACCCTACCTACAACCTCTTTTGTTATCAAAAGGCTCGGAGAGGTTTGACGGATCTTTGAGTGCTTCTCAACGTCATCATGCAAAGTCAAACATACTTGCTGGTATACCAAAGGTAGACAGGTCTTTAAAAAAACCTTCACCTTATCGGTGTGTCGAAGGCTGATTTATAATCGATAAAAAGATGATGGTTTCTCTCGATGTTTCTCTCATAGTTCTTCCTCAGGACTTTTATTTGGATTTACCAGGTCTTAAAGTCACACTGGTAAGGTCAGTCACAAATAATACCCGACAGAACCTTATACATATGCCACAAGACTGCAGGGTCTCCTTTGTTAAGGATTAGGCAAAGAACACATTTAGATTCCAATCGTGGGGCATGCTTTCGTCAGACCATATGCGACAAAAAAGTTGGTGCATGCACCCTACCAATTCATTGCCTCCAGCCTTGAACAACTTAGCGGACAGCTCATCAGCGCTAGGTGATTTCTTGTTCTTTAGACTTTTTATGGCTAAACAGACTTCCTGTTGGGTCGGCGGGTTTATCTCTATGTTTACGATTGGTAGCATCGCTACTTCTCTAAAGGGGTAACTTCTCCATTTGTCAAGAACCACTTGTGGATCTGTGACCAGATTCCCGTGTTCGTCTTAGCATTGTGCGACTAATTGCTTAACCTTTTCAAGTCTCACTATTTTTCCTTTTAAAAAGGCGCTTCTTTTCTTTCCTTTTCTCCCGGTATAGGGCCTTAACAGCCCGCGCTCCTTACGACTGCAGACTTCTCCTGTAGACAACGTCGGAACTTCTCATAGTACCAAGACCTCTTTTGAGGGTACTCGGAGTAACCAAGTATCTCCTTGGCAGACGTATTCATTGAGTGTGATATACGATACATTTGATTTGGCAAAGAATTATCTATTAATCTATTTCTTAATCGTCCAATTATATACCACGTCAAATACATTTATTGAATCAAAGTTCCCTTGGCTTTGTTACTGATTTTATCTATCTTTGAACTTATACTCATAGCTTACAAAACTATTGATGCACTATTATTATAATGCTCAACTCAAATAGCTGAATTTGACCCTTAAGAAAATGGTTGAAATTTTCAATTAATTGCGGATTCGGAAGTAGAGAAGTTTGGTGATATTGTGATATAGCTTGTAGCCAATTTTGATGTAGTGTAACCAAGGCTGCAAACCTCTAAAATTTTGCAGAAGGTTCGGTCCGGGGGTTCGAACCCGTTGTAAAGTCTAAGGTTCGGTTCGCGGACCGGTTCTCGGAACCCCTGAACCCAAGGTTTTGGTTCGAACCTGGGTTCGCTTGAATATAAAAGAAAAGTTTCGATATAAAATTACTTATTTCTTTAAGAAATATTCTATACTTTATATCTTCTAGGAGCTGTTCATCTACTATATACTAGCTCTCAGATCATAAAGATCAAATTTAAGTGTTGAAAAGGCCTGTTCAACTGATACCTGAGTTGCTGGAACAGCAAGTATAGTCAGGACAATATTTTTAAATTTCAAACTTTTTCACCTTTCCAACATTTGAAAACATTTGTCGATGTCGAAACATTGAACATTTCGATACCATAATTTACAGATTTTATTTCTAATAATTATTTGTTTCTATTTCTTCAAAAAAATCCTCCAGGTATTCTATTGAGATTATTTGGAGAAAGCTTCATCAAGCATGCCCCCAGCCAGCATTTTATGAATTTTCTAATCACATTCGAGTCTTTTTCGAGTCCTCTGTCTGATTTAAATAGTCATAAATGCGCTCGTTTTCTGATCATAAATGATACTTTTGTCGGGAGAAAATGGTACCCTAGCCGGGACTCTTCATAAAAGTGCCATTTCTATCCCGTCTTTCTAATCAGTTTCGACTCCTTTTCGAGTCATTTGCGAGTCTTTTTCGAGTCGTTTTTAAATGAATCACATTTTGAGCATTTGCATGAGTCATTTTCGAGTCTTCCTTAAGTCGCCCATGAAATGAATCTCTTTTTAATCATCGAAAGGGCTCGAAAAAGACACATCAAGTTGATTCTTTTTAAAATGATCTTCCAAATGCTAGGTGGGTAATCGCAACTAATCTTTTTTTAATCATCAAAAGTGATCGAATAAGACTTGTTAGGATGATTCTTGTTAAAATGATCTTCCAAGTGCTGGGCGGGCATTTTCTGCTTTACATTTGTCATTGAAAAAATCTCCTACCTGAATTCGCTGGTTGATTTCGCCTGCTCCATATTCGCTGCTTTACCGACGGTGAAATCTGACCTAGAGAAAAGTCCAAGGACTAGAGAATTTCAATTTTACAAGTCAGATTCCTTATTTTCTATATTTCCCAGTATGTGTCGTTGGAAACACTACATAATTTGGTGAACCGAACCTAATTTTTCGAAAAAGTGGTCCGGTTCGGGTTCAGGTTCGAATAGTCAAAAATATTACGGGTTCGTCGGACCCAAAAAACCCGAAACGAACCGGTTCTAAGGAGTTCGGTTCAGTACACGTTATGCTGTCTGGAGTGTTACACCAATAGACGTGTTCAGCAGATCAAAAAAATTATGCCTCGATTAGTTTCTGCTATTGTAGGAAGCAGTATCACTTTAAAGTAGCGTACTATTTCTTTGATGCATTCTCCAGGAGGGATTTATGATACCGTATCACTCGAGTTCAGTACAAAGATTATTACAAATTCATACATGATCAGGTAGCAAGTTGATCCGCTAAACACGGCAAATGAATCTAGAACTCACAAAGATGCGTAGCAAAACAAAATTCCACAAGGTAGAGAATTTTTTTGACATATCGATCAGACAATTGGCGCTTGCCTTCCACTCTTCCTTATACAATTTCCAAGTTTCATTTGCACACTTAAGACGTGGAACTGAGCAGAGAGAGCCGCCATACGACAGACAGACGTTGACCAAAATAACCCTAGTGGAAGAACATAGAACAAACGAAACGGCCTATACCAAAACCAACAAGTTGACTACCGAAGTCGGCCGAACATAAATACACACTCACGGCATACTAATGTGAAATCGAAAATCCAAGCATCTTTGTTTAACAATGGTTGCGTGGACCAACAATATTTTGAAATTTATTGTTGTCAGAGATCGAAACAATAAAGAATAGCTGACTTCGTCTTAGAAAAAAACTGTTTTTCTCACTAAAACCATATGGTACATGAGATATACATATAGATACATAAGATAATTTAACTGTATACAATGAATCGATTTTTTTTGGTTTTTGGTTGACCTTTCTGTGGAAATGCCCATATGTCACATTGGTCCGAGCTCTTTTCGCTATTTACGGCGGCACACACATAAGATTATTGTAGTTGTTTTTGCTTAAAATGTATTTTGTGTATTAGTATTTCATTACACGCGGCCGTAAGCTGTTTAAGACAGTCCCCTACCACATATCCAAAATCTGCCTGATCAATATTTCAAGCATCGAAAAATACTAATTTGACTGGATTAAAACTCATTAGACCGTAAAGTGTACAAAGGTAGACAGTATATGATTCAAATCTATCAAGTTAATCAGGCCTGTTCCCGTTTCCGAATTTGATTGATTAGAATTGGTAAGAGCACAGTTTTCTAAGAGACGATTAAAGAATTCGGGCGAATCTTCTTGTCACCAAGAGGGTCGATTGAAGGTAAATGGGGTTTTGAAAATAAGAGCTTTTTTTTACTTACTTAGGGGCCAAGCCAAGCTTCTCTCTGATTACACATATATATTTGAAAATAAAAGACAAAGCAAATAAACTAACTCAGTGCTCTCAAATCGAATCCACTCCGAATACCTATAAATAAAAACAGGCAACACTGCGTATGAGTGATTCAGAAAAACTTTAGAGCCTATTCGCGTCAGTTAAAACTCGACTGCACTTTTTTGCCCTTTTGTTTTTGTTTACCCTTGTTAGGTGCGTGAGAACATGACGTTGAAAATTTCATACAAAGAAGGTACACTCTACACACACACGAGCACATCAAACATTTGGCTTGGTCGATACATCAAAAACTTGATCCTTGTTCATTCATATATAAATTTAAAATTCTAAGAAAATTCTTCATAATTCCAACGAATTTTTGGGAGGTGATAAACATTTACCAAATCTTTAAAATGAGCAACTGAATAAAAGAGAGCAATTGAGTGAGCAACTTCACAAAAAAACAAACAACTGAACAAATTAACTCTGTCAAACTATTACCCAACACACACAACCACAGACAAGTTAAAATCAAAAAATGCCTTTTAACAAGCATCAAATACCAAGCAATATTTCATGTCTCTGAATGTAGTAGAACAAATTTTGTAGAAAAAAACCTAAAAAACACAAAAAACAAAAAAAAAAAACAAAAAAGCCATGTGTCATTTTAGTCATGTAAGTGGAGCAGCTCTTTTAGTGTCTATACATATATGCATATATGTATGTAGGTTTGTTTATTCGAATTATGCAAATCAACTTTTTTGGTTAGTCTAAATCATAGCCTAAATAATGTAAGCCCCCAACTACCTACTAACTCTCTATGCATAAATGTGTGTCTTAAGTATTTTTGTTTATATATTGCCTAACATTTTTGTGTTTGCCTGTTTCAACCAACTAACGAATTACTTTTTGTAGGTTTTAACTTAATCTATGGAATATATAATCAACATACGTACTACATACACAACTATTTGATAGGCACATGAATATTTCAAACAAAAAAAGAAAAACGAAAACTGAAAAATATACACTCAATTATCCAAGTTGACAAACATTTCTCAATGATTGGCATCCACTCACATCACACACACACACACACACACACACGAGTATGTATAATAATATATACTTTCTACTTTATATATAGGACTTGATTTTAATGTGTTACCTATGCAAGCTAATTACTTCATTGCCCTTGACTTGGACAACCAACTAATTATACATACAACATAAATATATAATCTAAATTCAAGGTATAAGCAAATAATATTTGAAATTTGACAAAAAAAAAGAAAGTGAAAAACCAGAGTTTGATTATTTGGCTTGCAGACGTCTTAAGGAGCTTTCACCTGAGCGGTTTTTTGCAAATTGAAGAAATCGGGCTGCCCAAACCACCGGTCGCTACGGTTGCAGCCTCCAGGAAAACCAAAATCTATGGTAAACTACGGGCTAAATACAGAATGTCTGATGAATATTTGTATTTGTATTTATTTGATATTTCTTCTTAGTGCTAAAAGTACAGGACTTATTTGAAAGCACTAATCACTATGACAATTTTCAATAACAATATTAGATGGAATTATTAACGTAATATTATATATAAATTATACAGATAAATTATTGCTGTAGGTAGGTTCGAATCGATTTTTTAAAGACGGGCGCGCTTCTAATTGTTTTAAATTCGTTCGGTAGCTGGTTCCATAGGCGAATAGCATTAGGGAAGAAGTGCAAGTCAGATGTGGCTAGTTTATTTCTTGTCGGGATTAAATTTTTTGTCCTATGAGAAGAAGCAAAGTTAAGCATTCGATACAGGTAGGAAGGTTCACCGGAGTTAATTATTTTGTGCAGGAAAATACACACTCATAAGCTAATCCATGAGTTTCGAGGCATATTAAATATTCGCTCTGCAAATTGTGATATGTGGTCGGATCGATTTTTGGCATATAGATTAAGCTTATTTTTGCATTTTGCATTACAACTTCCGAAAACTTCCACCCCATATAGCAGCGATGGAATTATATGTACTTTAGCAATCAGGTCTCTTATATGTGTGGGCAGGTATTGTTTCGTCAGATTTAAAACACTAATCAGAGCATATGTTTTCCCGGTCGCATTACTTATATGGCCATCCCATGATAACGTTGCATTAAGTGTAAACCCTAAATTTAATGCCCTTTCAGTATACTTGATAATGTATCCCTCAATCTTCTACTTCTGTAGGCTGCTCGTGTCATATTTCTTTTTATAAATAACCAAGCATTTGGACTTACTTGGGTTTATTCTAAGACCGTTGCTATTAGCCCATTTGCTGACTAGCTCCAGTTCATTATTACAATGATGGACGCATTCACTAATATTTTTTAACGGAGCACTCACATACATTTGGACGTCATCTACATACATTTCAATTTCACATTTAGACAAGACATAGTAAAAATAGTAAGGGTCCAAGGACGTAACCTTGTGGAACACCACAATTTAATGTCAGAAAGGAAAAGAATTCAGATTTTGTGACTACCGCTTGTTGTCTGTCACTAAGATGTGATATCATGAGTTTTATTGCTGTATCGGAAAATTGTAAACTTTGTTTAACCTTGCGCACAGTATTTTGTGACGTACCATATCAAATGCTTTACTGTAGTCCAACAATGTTAAGAGTGTCACGTGGCTATTGTCCAGTCTACGACGAATATCTTCTGAAGTTTTCGTTACAACAGTGGTGCAGCTTCGCTTTTTCCTGAACCCCGACTGCTTGTCATTTAGGAGTGAATTCCGCTCCATAAAGCTACTTATTTGTGATGCCAGGATTTGTTCAAATGCTTTTGATAAGAAAGATAGGATTGAGATGGGTCGGTAATCGTTATTGCTTTTTGGAATCGGTAACACTCTTGCAGCTTTCCAGACATGTGGGAAAGTTGATGTCATTAATGTAGTATTAAATATGTGTGTTATATGCACGAGTATTCTTGGTAAGAGGATTTTTATAAATTTGGTGTCAATTTGATCTAGCCCTATAGCATTTGACTTGATTTTTAATATTGCATCTAGAACATCAATAATCACAATTATTAAAGGCTAACGAGGTCAGGTATGTATTTTCGAGAGTTTCTGGTATGTCCGGTTGAGATTGCACGAATTTATTATTAAGACCATTTGCGTCAACATTATTGGCCATTTCCGGCCTTGGTTTTCCTGCACCAAGATTTTAGATATCTTTCCAGAATTTTTTGTCGAATATTGCAGATGAAAATTTTGAGGTGTAACAATTTCGTTTCGCTAAGTTGCATTTAAGGGTGACTTTATTTCTTAGGATTGTATACTCTTTCTGAAGAAATGCGGTTTTGTACCGCATCCACTTATGGTAGGCTCTATCACGATTTAAAATACACCGTTTTATGTCGTCATTGAACCAAGGGTTTTTGAGTCGCTTTTACTAATTTGTGTCTAAGTGGCACAATTATTATATTGTACAAATATTGATTATTTTTGTTCATTTGGTCTAATTGGTCGTTCACGCTTGTTAAAGAAAAGATGATATCCCAGTTAAAGGAGTTAAAGTCATATAAGAGCTGTGAAAAGTCAATGTTTTTATAGTCTTTGTATGTTATGGAGTAGTCAGAACGTCGTAAGCCTGTGTCATATGATAAGAAGATGAGGTCATGTTTCATATGTCAAATATTTAAACCTTTTCTTTGCTTGCTAAGAACTCTAATTAGGGTATACGGCATTTATTTTACAGTGTTTTAGTCAGAGCCGCACCCTTCCTAAATACAATATAAAGTTTGAAACATAGAAAACCAACAATAATTTCTGAAGCAATATAAATAACACAGCCCAACAGTGTTTTTGGTGCAGGTCTATTTTTATCTGATTAAGTTAATATAGATTGCACTGAACAAAACTGTATCATTGGTGTTTCTTGTTTCCAAGATATGGCGATAAAACGAAAAAGTTGAATTTTTGGCACTCTAGGATTTATGGAGGCCAAACTAGGCATAAGTATGTGAGTTTGTGAGCTATTTGCGATACAGTACATATCAATGCATTTTTAAAAAATCAAAGGCGCTATATAAGTTCAGCGGAAAGTGTCTAATTTGGCCTTTAAAGACAGACATTTTTCGATTTACAGCATACTCATGAGTAGACAGCGGATTTTATGCAACTTTTTAAATAAAGGCAGATTGAGGTGAAAATTTGGATTTATGCTAATTAAATGCCCCAATTTCCATTGAAAACTGCATATTCAATATATGCAAATTTTGCAAAAATATGGAAAATGTATAAAAATTATTATAAATATTTGATACATGGCCAATACAGAAGCTTAAATAGAAATTGAAGATCGAACGAGCAAAAAAATCGCGAAAGGTTATCATTTTCTTATAAGCATTTAATGGTCCAACACCGCAAAATTCGGCAAAATTTCATATGAATATTTAAAAAACCGCAGGCGTTGGCAAATGAAAGGTGTATAGTAAGGGTTCTAATACATTGGAAAATTTTTACATTTTTCATAAGAGCTAAGATTATTATGAAGATTTAATAGACGGCAATAGTAAACGAGTAGATTTGATGGATGGCCATGTAGACGGGTAAATAGGAGATGTAGATGGAACGGCTCAAAGAATCGCGAAATTTGCAAATTCTTCAATGATTAAAGATAATTTTATAGACTTAATAGACGGCAATAGTGAACGAGTATATATAGGAAGTGAAAGCCGTATAGTCAAAAATTATTATTTGAGCTTGGTTTTTTTGCAAAATTTGCAAAATTTTATGATTTTTGGGAATCATATTTAATACATGGCGATTGTAGACGCGTGAATGGTTGGATCCAACGGTCCGAAAGTCGCGAAATTTCTTAAACTTTTTAAAACTTAACGTAAATTGACGGGTCAAAATCAATATCGATCCAAAAAATCCGGATATATATAAAATGTTATAATTTGTTTAGACTATCACGAAGATTTAATGGTTGGCAATTAAAGACGGGTAAATAAGAGACTACATTCTTTAGCATTGGTCCTCCATGGTGTATATCGCGGTTCAGTAGTGTCATAATCATGACTATGTTGTTATAATTTGTGGTATTGGAAAGCAGTTTCCTGAGTAATTAGCGGTCTTATTACCATGGAGAACCCTTAGCTTCGAATGGCTCTTATATATTGATCCTAGCTTTTTTCACTCTATAGGGAGTACAATTTGTTTGCAATTGTTACTATTTTTGATCCTCTTTGGTATTTTTCCGCGATTTAATGATTTGTCGGTAACGGAAAGTGGTTTAAAACGATTCCTATAATCTTGACTATATTCTTTAGTATTGGTCTTCCATGGTATTTATCGCGGTTCAGTATTGTCAAAATCATGGCAATGTTACTATGTGTGTACTTGAAGAGCAGTTTCTTAAGTAATTAGCGGTCTTGTTACCATGGAGATCCGTATTATTTCGCGATTATAAAAGTCGACATTCACGATAAATAGGTTAAAATAACTCGCGAAAATAACTTCCGAACCCTGAGCAACGCACGCCGGTTACCTCATATCGAAAAATGTATTTCAAAACAGTTTTATGGCAAATCTTTTAGCCGTTTTTAAATCAAAAGTATTTTTTATCACTCATCTTCTGTTTTTGACCTTTTATTAACCCTTGCCTTCCAGGGTTGTTTTGGAAATGAGAATGGGTTTATATTATATTTTTTTGCATATATGGGCAATTCCATTCTGTCGAACCGTGACCGTCGTACAAATTGAAAACGAAAAAAAGTCAAATTAAATCGAATTTTTAATTCGTTTTTTACTGTATAATACAGCTCTTAGCAAGCACTTTAATTAGTGTTAAAGTGTATATCAAGTGAAATTCGGTTTCCAAAATAATGACAAAATTGGAAGCTATTCGAACGTGACAAAAACAGAAGTGGTTTTCGCGAGTAGCTATATAAAGACAAATTTTAGCGAAACCTAGCACAATAACTAAGCCCAAATAATCTTAAAATCTTATGAATGAATAGTTCTTTGAAATGTATATTATTTGATTTAAAAATTTTGAGTACATTTTTTGTAAAAAAATTTTTATCTCTGTCGATACGTGACATGTCGAACGTGACATTTCTTCCATCATCATATTTATGTGGTTTTTGCTATAATGCGAAGCAAAAACTTGCAGTTAATTGCATTGGCATAGTTTCTCATGGTTTCTTATGCATTCTTGTATAGCCCTTTGTACCATCAGAAAGATTTTAGATAGCGAAAGTACATGTAATCTATAGTCACTTTTTTCCAAAAAATTAAGCAAATTTAATGTCAAAATGAGAAAAATCGCGCTAGCACGGCTGTGAAACCGAATATATCCAATTGGGTTATTAGTAAATGTAAGATTAGCGTACATTAGTTTAATTTGATTGTTTCCCTATGAAAATTCGATCAAATATAGTGTTTTTAACCACTTTAATTTTTTTGGCCCAGGTGGACCTTTTTTGAAATGCCCATACAAATATGCAAAATCCGCTGTCTACTCATGAGAATCAAAATCATTATAAAATTTTCAAAATTTGGCAATTTTTTTTGGTCCGTTTGCAAATTTCCGTCACCTATCAAATCTGAACTCATTAGGCCATTTTTTTAATATCGCGATTTTTGTGACAATTCGGTCAACACCACAAATTCCCGTCTTCATTGGCATTTCAAAACTTTGCAATATTTTGGACTTTTGGTTTTTGGTCTACATATGTATATAATAATCTTAGGTCCTATAAACTTTGTAATTTTTAAAACATTGAATATCTGGCTGGCTTGAGGTCGGTGGAGAGTTATTTTTTTACCACTAAAATAAAAGCTATATCGCATAGCTTGAAGTCCAGATTATCAACTATCCTTTTGCCTAGCTTTATCCGAATCCTTTCAGCCATTTGTGCGTGAAAGCGCTTTCATAAATACTCTTAGCGGTTTAGACGCCTATTAGGACCAAATATACATACAAACATACTTTCACTTTTATATATATGTATGTATAGACTAGCTTAATAGCCGGCGTTGCTCGGTCCTAAACTTGCGTTGCTCGGGGACTAAAACTTGAAAAATATGAAATGAAATTTGTATTTGCAAAATCAGCCTTTTACCAATACCGTAGTAGCAGTTTGTTTGAAAGTGACTTCACAGTGATTTTACAATGAAATAACAGTGACCTAACAGTGTCTTAACAGTCTCCTAACAGTGACTTGACAGCGATAGGGGGTGAAAAGAGTGGCTGCATCGTGGTAAAGTTGTAAATTCTGTGCTATGTTGTTTGTTTGACAGTGACTTCACAGTGACATAACAGTGACTTGAAAGTGCATAACAGCTCGCACGGAACAGAAGCGGCTGGAGAGCATTAATCGCAGAGGACCAGACCGTCAAACGGCCTATAAAGAAGATGAAGAAGATCGTATATGCATGAATAATTTGATTGGTATTCGCTTAACCCTTTTTAGAAGAAGTATCGCAGGATACTTATATTGCCTATATTGTGTAAGTGACCACACTTTTCTTCTTTCTTTGGTGCACGTCTCAATGTAATCTTAAATAATCTACATCATAGTTCCAAAGCCATAGAACCTGGAGCACAAACAGACACGCCAATTCACTCCGAATGCTTGCCGCAGTCAAGCTTTACAGTGAGAGAGAGAGGGACACAGTCACATTTTTGCACTCTCTTCTTGGGGAACCCTGCTTTACATCAGTGTCGTCCAAATGGAGAGGACAGAATAGTGTGCTTGTGTTGGTGAACATGAGAACTCTCCAGAGTACAGTCGTTTTACTTGCAATTCAGTGCACACCGATTCACACAGTGAAAAGTTTGCCTTGCGTTTGCATAAAAACACAACTGACTTCGGCTTCTGCTAGCTATGGGTGGCCAGCACTGCTTTACGCAACAGTATTGGCTCGACATTTTTACAAACTATAAATTAAATAGACAAACAAACAAAAATTTTTCTGGTATATTTTTCCTCACACCGTTAGCTGACAACAAATCTTGTCGATCAGTGGATTTCAGAACAGCAATCAGCTCGTCTTGCAGCAATTCCACTCGTTTGCGGAATTGGAATATGGCCTGTTAGTTCACTTTTCATATTTGAAGTCGAACGCGCTTAATGAATCGATACATATCGATAGTTGTGGCGGTAAACATTTAACATACTGTTGGACCAGTACGACCACGTTCCTGCCCATTTTCGATTATCCAAATACGGGCACACTACGGCGCCGGCACATCAACTCGTTTTGGAAAATTTGTTTGATCAATACTACGCTTAAACCTGTCACACCGTCAACTAATAGAAAATCCAGTGGAAAAATGAAAATCGAAGAGGTCAAAAGCACCGTGCGCACCCAGCGCATAGCGGCCCACAGCCACGTGAAAGGACTCGGTTTGGATGAAACCGGCGCGGCCATACAAAGTGCAGCCGGTTTGGTGGGGTCAGAAGGCGGCTCGTGAGGCCGCTGGCATAGTTGTGGATTTGATCAAGTCCAAGAAAATGGCTGGCCGTGCTTTACTATTGGCTGGCCCACCGGGCACGGGCAAGACAGCCATTGCCTTGGCCATAGCCCAGGAGCTGGGCAACAAAGTGCCGTTCTGTCCCATGGTTGGCTCTGAAGTTTTTAGCAATGAAATTAAGAAAACCGAGGTCTTAATGGAAAACTTTCGTCGTTCCATTGGCCTACGCATCAGAGAGACCAAAGAAGTCTACGAGGGCGAGGTGACTGAGCTGACTCCCTTAGAGACCGGGAGAATCCCA
>JAEIFU010000466.1:0-129493 GCA_018904235.1 Lordiphosa stackelbergi
TCTCTCTCTCTCTCCCAGTTTATGGGATGTGCTAATTTGAGCTCGCGTGGACTTATTAAAAATAGTTGTCTTTGGTTGACAATTTGATTTTTAATACCCATTATGATACTTTTTTGTGTATTTTCCATTCTATGGGCCAGCCGAGTTGGCCATTCACTAATTTGCATAATTTTGCCATTTCAGCATAAACATTAATTCCGAAATGGCACTTTTAAGTGTTGGAACCGGCTGACCAGGCTGCTGCCGCCGACGATGATGCGGCTTCTGATGAGATGATGAGATGATGCGTTGGCCTGTTAATCTTGATGTATGGATGGACGACTGGCTTATATTATGGACAACTGGACTAGAACTCTATACAATAGAACAGATTTGTGCCCAAGATAGTTAATGTAAATTAGCCAAAGACATAAATAAAGCTCTTTTGTTTTAGAGCTGCACACATACACAGACAGGAAATGAAATACTCGTAGATTGACTTGTTTGTTTCAGTCAAAAACTAGAAATGTAAAATCTCCAAGTCTCCGTGCAGTACATAATGGCAACGAGTTAATTAGCTAAACTGGTAATATAAACTCAACGAAATCAAATTATTTAGCTGGTCTTACTTTCCATCTTTGGGAAGAAGCGACGCATGACCGCCCACCAAAGCCACCTACTCGTATACGCAATGAGGAAACTAAAATGCTTATCTTCACTTTTCGACCTTGATTTCAAAGCGTAATTATAATCTCAATTCTTTATTTGTATTTCCCAGAATCAATCACATTTGTTAGTCATCATCTACACAGAACAGTTTATCCTTCAATTCAAACGGAATCAATTAGTTGTTGGCGTCACTAACGAGCCTTGATTCATGGTTATGCTGCAATAATGCTTAAGCTTAGCCAATTCTTTCCAAGCTTTGCATGGTTCATTAATCATGCCAATTTTGCAGTTATAGCTGCTACCGCTGCCTAGGAAAAAATAAACATTTGGGTTTTATTTATGGTCTTGGTGGAGTAGGGAGAACTCCAGGGGGTTTGATTTGATACATTTTTGTCTAGCATGTCCAGATGTTAATTAATCGCGCTCTCTTGCTGTCGTCCTGTTGACTGGACACACGATTGTCTTAGGATAAGCTAGAAGCTCTACGAGCCTGGTGTTTACACCAGAACATTTAGTTCAGCTAAAGGTTACCATCAGCTAATCTTTCGAGAATGCTGCCTATCAGCTTTTAAATGAAACTTCTTCAGTCATTCGAATTCACAACTAAAACACAAAACACTCCTGATTCCCCGACTGATTCCGAACCCAATTTTTGCATTCCATCTCTACCCAAATTTTCATCTCAACACAGTTCCTTTCGTGTAGCAGGGGGTTTCCGTCTTTTCTCAAGTTCTTAGTGATAAAATTTTTATTGTATTTAAATATTTATTTATGATAAGAAAAGGTTCAACTTAAATTCGAATTAACAAAAATGTTTTATAACTCCCACAATTTTTAAAATATATCAAGTTCAATATCTATAATTCCTGAAATTTTCATCAAGATCAGACAATAAATAGCCGAGTATAAAAAGTGTTGCGTAATCTTCGGATGTCCCCCTCAGTAACACAGGAACTGTATTAAATATTTCCTCCCATGAGTAATGGGTATGTCGAAGTCAGTTAAAGCCGACTTTAACTGAAAACCCTTCATTAATTTACCGCAACCTCTCGACCAATGTTTGGGAAGACCATCAATGCTGTGCGTTAATTGGCTATTTGCTCACGTAAGGAAGACTTTTGGTTGCAGCAGGATGGCTGCACATCATGCTTAGGAACATTTTAAACATATCTTCCTGCAGAGTAAGAAACTGCAACGATTATAGAAAAAGTAGGATTTGCTCTAACTTATTGCTAATTTCAGTAATGTTTTCAGTACTCCCCCTGAATTCAGTACACTAATCATGCCTAAAAGAAGCGAAGATCATAAAGTGATAGACCCCGTCTGTGTTAATTTTATCACTGAAAAGCATGTAAGTAGGGAGGCCAGAATATCGATATGCAGGAAACCTTACTTTTTGGGGCCGCAACCAACAAAATATATCCACCAAAATTAATTTAAAAATATTCGATATCGATATTCCGGAATCCGAAATGTAAATACAGTCATGATTTCCAGTACCCGCCCTTCCAATTCCGTACTAAAGCGAGACTAAAAATCAAGGCTGCAAACTTGTGCAATTTTGATGAATCCTTTAAATCCTTCCCTTTCTAAAATGTTTGCGAAATTGCATTTCGCTATGCTGTAGTTCGGATTTAACGAAGAAGCCGTCTATGTGATGGCATTTGTTTATACACAATAATTTCCCTTTCGCAATCCTTAAAGAATGTAGATGTATTGAGGAAGTTTTGATTTGTCTTGACATGCGTTTCACCATGTAGTAATCGATTAAAGAATTGTATAAAATATAGTCAATGTTAAAAACACCCTCAATATACCCTGTACAATTGACAACGAGAGCGTAAATTCGGCTCCATCCGGTGACCATCCGGAAAGTATGCAACATTTTTTTTTAGGGTGGGTGGGGTGGTTCGGCGGGGCTTGATTCGCTTTTTTGCTCATAACTTCTGAACCGTTCATCCGATTTTTATCATTTCTTCGGCAAATCGATTTATTTTGCTAATTACTAACTATCTCTAGAAAGTACGAATCGTCTATCTTCAAAACTGTGGCAGATATAACGTTTTTTCCAAATTACGGGGGCGGGAGGGGGCGTGGCCAAAATTTGAAACAAACTTGATCTGCGTACAGATAAAAGAAGCATTTGTCCCATACATGTCAAACCTCTATCTCTTACCATCTCTGAGATCGACGCGTTCATACAGACAGACGGACGGACGGACAGACGGACAGACGGACATGGCTAAATCGACTCGGCTATTGATGCTGATCAAGAATATATATACTTTATAGGGTCGGAGATGTTTCCTTCTCCCTGTTACATACATTTGCACAACTTCATTATCCCCTTTTACCCATTTTTAATGGGTACAGGGTCTCAAAAATTAAAAAAAAAGACAGTTCAGTCGAGTAGCCCGACTTCAATATACCCTGTACAATTGACAACGGCGAAAGTTAGAAGTCGGCTCTAACCGACTTCGATAAACCCGTTACTCATAAAAAAACATGTTTAGCAGTGCTCCTGCGTTCCTTAGGGTGACCATCCGAAAAGTATGCAACATTTTTTTAAGGTGGGTGGGGTGGTAGCGGGGGGCTTGGTTCTATTTTTGCTCATAACTTCTGAACCGTTCATCCGATTTTTTATTATTTCTTCGGCAAATCGATTCATTTTGCTAATTACTAACTATCTCGAAAAGGCCCAATTCGTCTATCTTCAAAGCTGTGGGAGATATAGTGTTTTTTCCAAATTGCGGGGGCGGGAGGGGGCGTGGCCAAAATTTGAAACAAACTTGATCAGCGTACAGATAAAAGAAGCATTTGTCCCATACATGTCAAACCTCTATCTTTTACCATCTCTGAGATCGACGCGTTCATACAGACAGACGGACAGACGGACAGACGGACGGACGGACGGACGGACAGACGGACAGACGGACATGCCTAAATCGACTCGGCTGTTGATGCTGATCAAGAATATATATACTTTATAGGGTCGGAAATGTTTCCTTCTTCCTGTTACATACATTTGCAATCATTCCTCCCTACCCATTTTTATGGGTACAGAATATAAAAACACTTCAAAAAAAAACATAAAAATGTAAAAGAAAATTTTGCTCTGGGACTTGATCCAAGCCTTTTACTCCATTTCTAATGGGTCAACAGTCCCGAGTAAATAAAAAAATAATTGTTAATGCTTATTTCAAAATTAATTTATAGCTTAAAAGAATGTAATCGTTATAATCAAAAATTATCATTTAATGAAATAAAACTAAGGCGGGCGAAACCAATCCCTAATCGGAACACGATACTATTCATTGCCAATAACACAATCTACGATAAGACCACTCATACATATTTGTTGTTGCTTTCCATTTTGCAAGAGTTATATGAGAGAAAGAGAAGAGAGAGAGAGAACATACGAAGTTGCTGTTGGAATATACCAGGCTCCCCAAGAATAAAGGAAAATGTGGCTGTCTCTATCTGACACTCAGTGGTGCATGACTTCGGCAAGCATTCGGTGTGAACTGCCAAGAGTGTTTGCCGCCCAGGAGCTATGTTTTGGGACCACTGAAATATACTTTGGTTTGTGTGAGTGCCTACATGCGGGGCTATCGCGCAACTTTTTTGCTACAATCGAAAATATTCATTTTATCCCTAAATTTATTTTTTTCCAACCAAACTTAGTAAGCTGGTAATTATACTCGTACGATGCCGTGATTATTACTCGGCATCGTGTCAAAAAGTAACACAGATAAACAATATAATAATTTTACTCACATAACGATTATTTGTACTCGTAATCGTACGATTCCGGAATCAATCGTGCAGGTCTCTAATGCGTTAAGTGCATAAGGTACCGGGTTCAATTCACAGTCAAGCCCGAACAAATTTTTGTGTTTTTATGACAAACCAAAATGAAACGAGTCAGCTGAAGTGGATCGTTGAAGCGATTGGAAGGAGATACAGCAGCGCGCATATCTAGAAGTCTTGCCTCTCCCTTTACTTCCAATCAAAAAGAGGAATGTCCCCGTTCCTTATTTCACCCACCAGGTCCAATTTCAATCAATTTTTTTTATCCCAGTTGAGTTTAAAATGTTTTTGAAATAGGTGGAAATAACATTGACTTCTCCTTTATTACGAAAGTCTGTCATGTGCTAGTCCTGATGTCCCTTACATAACGAGATAGGCATACCAGATGATAGGAACTGTCTGTTATTCCCAATTTGAAGAATTTTGAGTTTGCCAATAGATTATTAAATTCATCCAAATGCAACAGTAGAAGAACAAAATGTCTTTAATAAGTTTACCAGACTTTGTAAAATCAAATCTGAAAGGTAAGGAGCTTTTTTCTTACCGGGTGATGCACGACATTCACAATGTTTGTGTAATATAAAACATATTCAAAGTTATACTTCTTGGTCCAGATTTGAGTTAGAAGCTTGCCCATCTGATGCATTGAATAAAGCTTAGTTGTCATTTTGATTGAAGTTTGGCCCCATTTCTGATGCGGCTTGCTCATGGCATTGACAAAACATTGCTTTCCAGTGGGAAGAGAACAATTGAAAAGAGACTCGCAAAGAAGATTATTTTGTAGATGTGTTTAATTTAGTAACTTGACTTGCTATTTAGGTTAGTAGAGACTACATATATATCCCACAAAATCCTAGTCAAGTACACAAGTTTGTTTGAAAATCACAAATTAAGGAAAATATTTCCCAATTCCCTCACTCCCCATTCCCATTTCCGATTGCATTAACAAAAATCGGTCGTTTATTGTATTAACATCCGGCATTCACTCTACGCACTTTGCCAAACAAGAAGAAATATATTGCGAAACCCCACAATTAAATCATATTTTTGTTTAATTGAATGCCACATTTTTGGCAGTTCCTATTTAGTGATTAATGAATGGCCAACACATGACAACAAAAGGAAGACACATCGTACACGGGTATGGAAATTATTGAAATGAACGAATTTGATTGAAACATATAACTCATCGTTTGGATTTAAATCGAGCGCACAGTTGTCGGCGTGAATGAAACAAAAGGCAAACGCAAAAAAGGTGTAAACACTTACGTGTCGGTGTGTGTGTGTGTGAGCGTTGATGTCCATCAAATCTTTTTCGCATATGATTAAAGAAAACAATTAAGAGAATCCGTGCGAACGATGACTTGGCCATTAAACTTTTTGGATCTTCCACTTCTCTCGCAGCGTTTTTGTGATTTGTGCAAATGTAAGCGACGCCGCGCGGCTGAACGAGTTAGCTAAGCGATTGGTCAGCTCAAGAGAGGCTTAGAACTCGTGCAGAGCAAAAGCCGTGCGAATTTACAGCGGCCGAGTGAAGACAGCTGCGTCGGCGTCGCGAGCCAAGTGTGTGCGAACGCTGTAACATGGCGGAGGTAGAGCGGAGAATTTGTATAAATACCAAAAGGTTCTGCGTATTCTTCATTAGAGTTTCGGTTTTACTGGTGCGAGCAACTACCACTTCAACGGACAACAAGATGGTACGAGTGAGCCCTCGAACAAGGATTATTTCATTTCGACTAACGTTTCTTGTGTTTTGCAGAAACTCTTCCTGATCGCCTTCGCTGTGATCGCAGCTGTGGCTGCTGATGTCAGCCACCTGCCCTCGAACGAGTACCTGCCACCACAGCAGGAGGCTCAGATCGTTGCTGCTCCCAGCAATGAGTATCTGCCACCCACGCAGGTTGCCGCCGCTCCCGTGGAGGTTGAGGTTGCCCCAGCTCATGAGCTGGCCGATGATGGTTACCGTTACAAGACCCACCGTCGCGTTGTGTACCGTCGCCACCGTCGCGATGTGAGCCATCTGCCTTCCAGCGAGTACCTGCCCCCGGTGCAGTCCGAGACTGTTGAGCAATATGAGGCCGCTCCTTCCAACGAATATCTGGCTCCTGCTGCCGATACCGTCTTGGCTGATGATGGCTACCGTTACAAGACCCTCAAGCGTAAGGTCATCCGTCGCCACCGTCGCGATGTAAGCCATCTGCCTTCCAACGAGTACCTGCCCCCTACCCAGGCTGCTCCTTCCAACGAGTACCTGCCTCCCGTACAGGTTGCTGCTCCCGCTCCCATTCAGATTGCTGCTCCCATCGAAGCCCCAGTTCAGGTTGAGGCTGCTCCCGCTCATGAACTCGCTGATGATGGTTACCGTTACAAGACCCACCGTCGCGTTGTATACCGTCGCCACCGCCGTGATGCCAGCCATGTGCCCTCCAACGACTACTTGCCCCCCGTGGAGCAGACCGAGACTGTTGAGCAATATGCGGCCGCTCCTTCCAACGAATATCTGGCTCCTGCTGCCGATACCGTCTTGGCTGATGATGGCTACCGTTACAAGACCCTCAAGCGTAAGGTCATCCGTCGCCACCGTCGCGATGTAAGCCATCTGCCTTCCAACGAGTACCTGCCCCCTACCCAGGCTGCTCCTTCCAACGAGTACTTGCCTCCCGTACAGGTTGCTGCTCCCGCTCCCGTTCAGATTGCTGCTCCCATCGAAGCCCCAGTTCAGGTTGAGGCTGCTCCCGCTCATGAACTCGCTGATGATGGTTACCGTTACAAGACACACCGTCGCGTTGTGTACCGTCGCCACCGCCGTGATGCCAGCCATGTGCCCTCCAACGACTACTTGCCCCCCGTGGAGCAGACCGAGACTGTTGAGCAATATGCGGCCGCTCCTTCCAACGAATATCTGGCTCCTGCTGCCGATACCGTCTTGGCTGATGATGGCTACCGTTACAAGACCCTCAAGCGTAAGGTCATCCGTCGCCACCGTCGCGATGTGAGCCATCTGCCTTCCAACGAGTACCTGCCCCCTACCCAGGCTGCTGCTCCTTCCAACGAGTACCTGCCTCCCGTACAGGTTGCTGCTCCCGCTCCCATTCAGATTGCTGCTCCCATCGAAGCCCCAGTTCAGGTGGAGGCTGCTCCCGCTCATGAACTCGCTGATGATGGTTACCGTTACAAGACCCACCGTCGCGTTGTATACCGTCGCCACCGCCGTGATGCCAGCCATGTGCCTTCCGGCGAGTACCTGCCCCCTACCGAGGTGGCTGCTCCCTCAAACGAGTACTTGGCTCCAGTAGAGAATACTGTCGAGATCGCTCCCGCTCATGAACTCGCCGATGATGGCTACCGTTACAAGACCCACAGACGTGTTGTCTACCGTCGTCATTAAACCTCGCCCGATTTACTTCACTTAGTGATCGAATTGTACTCATTCTGGAGTGCAAACTATTATTTTTAGACTTCTTGTACTTTTTCATTAAAGAAAAACAATGTTACGATAACAAATCCATAACTGGGAGTTGATATTTGGGAGTTATATTTGATGATTCCTCTTTACTTGGAAATAGTAGAGTATAACTCTCTCAGGTCTTGCCTGGCTGAGCAATTCCTGGATACCTGGTAAGTAAATTCGTTCATATGACACTTGTATAGATGTTCTAGCAGTAATAGACTACATTTGGGGCAGACCTTAAGCATTTTAAGAGAAGTTTAGATGTACTTGCCCCAGATATATGAGGCCTGAATCCTGACCTTTTTAAGTGGAGTCACTGTTTGCAGCGCCACATGCCTTTCACAAGAAACAAAGAAATCTTCTATGAAAATCTTCATTGATCGTTCAAAACTCTAATGCTTACAGTGTGGAAGGCGTTCCGTCGGCATCCATCATTACCGTAATCTAAGGTTAGCATTCAGTATACCTATCCACGCTCAGCAAATCAGACTTATCTGCTGTAAATAGGGCCATAGTACTCTCAACGACTTCTGCTGAAGTGACTGAGTCGAAGAAAAAGTAGAGTCCATCTTACACTTTATTTTGTGTCGAGATGTACAAAACGGATACAGCCCGCTGCGAAATCTTGTAGCCACTCTACTTTACTGGATGTTAATTTATGAAGGCTGACTAAATAGTGAATTGGTTTTTGACTAAACTGTGACTAAGCAGTGACTTGACAGTGACTTGACAGTGACTTGACAGTGACTTAACAGTGACTAAATATGCTTGCAGGCCACTGTGCTTGACATAATAACATGACTTACTGACTTGATAGTGACTTGACAGTGTCTTGACAGTAACTATACAGTGACTATAAATTGACTTGACAGTGACTTGGCAGTGTCTAAGCAGTGTCCAAATAGTGACTAAACAGTGTCTTGACAGTGACTTGGCAGTGACTAAACAGTGACTAAACAGTGATTTTACAGTGACTTGACGGTGTCTTAACAGTGGCTAAACAGTGACTTGACAGTGACTAAAACAGTCCTTAAAAAGCTCTTAAAACTACCATCTGTTTCACATCAAAGCCTCGTGAGTGGTAACAACACTCACACTTTTTTTTCATAACCAACATGACCTCAATCATAAAAGTAACATTTTTAATCTCCCTTTCCCACTTCCCTAAATATTAAATACTAAATTTTAAATTTATTTAAATTGACTAGATAAACTCTGAATCGAGTCAAGTATCATGAAAAACTGAAGACTCGCCTAAAAAACTGCTTCTCTGCCGATTTTGGCCTTAAAATGGCAAACCGTGTGTTGGCGTTTAGGAGCTAGTAGAATTCGATTGTCCGTCGAGGCGTCCTTGCATCCCAGCTAAGACTATTTCTTAAATATTTAGTCTTAAGTTTGAGTGCGGCTTATCGCTTGCACTCTGGTGTAAAGCTGATGACAGATTCATACTTACATACGTCTTTTAGGGTGCATTGGTTGGTGATGTTCTCAATTCTGTTCAATCCAACGCTCCTCCCAAAAAGCGGTAACTTCAGCTGATTATCTCTGGAGAACATCCACCAACTGGATATCAGCTCCTTCCTTGCATTAACTGTACAAAAAAGGTTTAAGGACTTTTTTCTTCCAAGTTTGTAGCTTTATTGTTAAAAATTTGTTATTGTCTATTGCCTAGCTCTTTCTTTTTCCCATCTTTCTGAATATCATCACTAAAAACATTGTTTTTTCCTTTGTTGTTGTTCGTCCTTTGATGCGATCCACAAATCGATCGTTAATGCTGGACACAAGGCCATGTTTCCGAATACATCTGGCTTACGTCGGAGAGAAGGCAGCAAAATCAAGCAGCGCTTTAGCTAGAATCATGCCGACTTTAGCTTTAGCTAGAATACGCAGACTTAAACAGGGGCGAAGACGACTCTTGGCGAGTGTAACTAAGGCCACAATTCTATATGCGGCGCCAGTCTGGCATTGTGCCATGGTGTTCTCTAGCTATTAAAGATTCCTTTGGGGGGCGTACCGTTTAAGTGCGCTCAGGATCTTTTCTTCGTACCGTACGGTGTCAGAAGATGCAGCATCTTGGTCATTGCCGAGATGATTCCATTTAGCGAGCTGGCCACAGAAGCAAATAAGAGGGACAGAGCTTGACGGTTGAGTGGAGGAATTCCACCTAGCAGGGTTATACATCTGCAGGAAGTGAGGCAGCGGAGCATTGAGAAGTGTCCACTAAGGACCCATAGCCTAATCCCGAAATTATTGCCATGGCTGTCCAGAAAACATGGTGAGGTGTACTTTCACCTAACTCAGCTTCTTTGTAGGCACGGCTGTTTTAGAAGCTACCTGAAAAGATTCCGCCATGATGATAGCGAGGAGTGCACATGCTGCGAAGAAGGCCCTGTGGAGGACGCCAGGCACGTCTTGTTCGTGAGTAAAAGGTTTGAGGCTGAAAGGGCGGAACTATCCAGGGTGATGGGATGCGATATAGCCGAAGATAACTTAGTCCCATACATGCTGATGTCGAAGGAAAACTGGGAGGCTACTTCCACTATTGCTATGCTACGGAGATTGGATGTGCAACGTAGAACCAGGGGGTAAGCGGGTCATCATATCTGCGAAGCAATGCCTTGCGGCCGTCCCGCAGGTTTAAGATGTTTCTGTGTGGATTCGTTTTTTGGCCGTTTTTCGTTGCCGTCTTCCCCTCCTGCAGTCAAAACACTTTTTGGCACAGGTTTTCTCCTACGCGTTTCGGCAATTATATTGCCTGCCTCAGACAATATGACAATATGAAAATAGACTCCCTAAAGAAGGCAATATAATTGCCGAAACGCGTAGGAGAAAACCTGAACCATTAAAATGTTTCTATCTAACTTTCTGTTTCATATAGTTCCAAAGTGCTTGTATGTAATATACAGTATACTAGTATAAAGCCCGTCGCGCTTCGCTGCGCCTTCAACAGTATAGAACCAAAACACACCCATCCACATGCCACCCACGCTCCACCCGCTCTCACTTTTCCACCACACTTACCACCCACATTCCACCCACTTCCCACTCACCTCCCACCCACATCCCACCCACTTCTCACCAACAACCCTCCCACTTCCCACTTCCCACCCACATCCACACTTCCCACCGACTTCTCGCCCACATCCCTCCTCACCACCCACTCCCCTCCCACTCCCACCCCACCCCCCGCCCACTTCCTCCCCATTCCCACTCACTTACCGCCCACTGATCACCCACATCCCTCCCACTATACACCCACTCCCGCCCACTATTCTCCCACTTCCCGGCGGTATTTTCAACATCGGAAAATGCAATCACAAATTATTTCGTATTCTATCGCTTCAAACCGAGTTTCAAGTCAATCGGTGGAAAAAATAGTTTTTTGATGCAGAGTTTTTCAGGGAATTTTCCGACAGTTGGGTCAAATGTTCCAACATCGGAAAATCACATCTCATTTATTCCACTTACTATACTCACAAGCCGAGTTTTAAGCTAAATCGGATGAAAATACGTGTCGAATATTTTTCGTGCTACGCACCGCAAACCAAGTTTCAAGTCAATCGGATGGAAAAAATATTTATACCATACAAACTTTTCCGATGCTTTTCCGACTTTTCGGGGGGTTTTTCCGGAAAATTGGTATACAGTTTTGTTAAATTTTCATATAGATCTTACAAAATGAGTTTGAACTCAATCGGATAAAAAACAAAAAAGTTTCATACAAAAGTTTTCCGCGGATTTTCCACATTTCCCGACAGAATTTTCCAAAATCCGATCTTAGTACTCACTTTCAGTATAGATAAAACTACTGTAACGAGTCCTTTTGACCCGAAAACCAATGCAGGCTATTTATATTGGACTTGCAATAATAAGACGTTTGGTATTCTTCATACTATTATGCACCAGCGACGCGGTTCACTTTATTATGCACTTTACTCTCGTAATTCACTTAGCTTAGTTAACAATTGTTTATGCCTATCTGAGGTATCCTTGCCAAGCCGCAAGGTACGCCTCTATCCGGCTGATCGCCGTTATCGCAGGATTTCGTTGGCTAAGGACACGCCGTGCACGCCTAAGCGATCGCTTGACTCGCAGGCTCGCTATTACGCTCAACCTCTTACGTACTCCCCTACTGGTTCCTTCAAGGACTACAAAGGATGCGCTGGATAGTAGATTCGCCTTCCACGTCGAATCAGCGTTCGACTCACAGCTCTACTTGCACTCAGCTTCATTTTCGCTTCTCGATACCTGGTATTTGCACCAGGACCTGCCTTATCCTGCCGAAGTCCTTGCACAAGGACTATTCCGTATCCTGTTTAAGGATTCCGCACTCGATTCCACGTCTTTGGTACTCTTGGGTATTACGACTTGCCGCCTTCAACTTTATCGATACGTTCCGCACTCGCTTAATCCTCGTTTCACTGACTGATTCCTATGCCGCCAGCGACGCCTTATATAGCCCTCCTGGGCTGTCTCCTGATGTCTCCCTGCTCTGCTTCTAGAACATTCGAAGACTCCAAAACCTTCCATACGGCACTTTCCTCTGCCTAGCAACAGCGTATTTTGGCTTCGGCCAGTGATATTGCCGCTTCATCGCGTTGGTGCGACTGCGACAGCTATCCTTTTGCTCCAACTTAACGGATCCTTCGATTTGTCACTGCGCCGTCCGCCGTCCATCGTGCTGCTGCTTCCGTGGCCTCCCATTCATTTCCCCTTTGCTCTGAATCCGCCTTGATTCCCCTTTGCTGAGGCGATTTCGCCGCACTTCCCCTTTCGCCGTCATTCCCCTTCCACTATGCCCTGCTGCTTGTGGGGAATAACCATTCCTCACACTACTGTGAAAAGCTCAGTTACCTATCTTTTATGGTTTAGGCTGTGCGACGGTCACCAGTCAGTCAGTCAGTCAGTCGGTCAGGTTGAACACTTTTATAAATATAGATAGTTGTTTTTAAGGTAACAATAAAAAAATTTAAAAAAAAAGCTTTGCCACCGTAATTATTCGGCTTTGGCGTCTATTCTATTCCAAAACTCACCTGTGGAAATCGATGAAGCGGGGAACATGCTTTAGCTGCAGTTTTTATCAAATGAAAACAGAAAAGTAAAGTTTCCCGCAAACTGTTTTTGTTGTACAGAAGTTGAGAAAAACTATGTTGTTTACACTTCACCGAAATCGACACATATCGAAAAAGAAAACCTTATCTGACGTTCTACGCCTTAGTACTGAATTTTCCAGTGCTGAATCAGAATTGAGAAGTGGGAATTGCTTCAAATCATGACTGATTTCAGTACTATCCCGTCAAAACAAAACTTGAAACGCTGAAATGGGAAATAGCCCAAACATTGCCCCTTTCGACTGTTTCATGTTTTGTACGACGCATGACCATAAGTTCAGTACTGAAATTGTGTTTGAAAGAAGCAGAGGAAGGTAATGAGTACCAGTGTTAAATTCATGACTGAATTGCGTTTAAAGACAACAATGATTTCAGTACTGATCCATTTAAATCCGAGCTGATTCAGCTCTGGTTCATTACTGAAGGGTTTTGATCAAGGCTGCAAACCGGTCCTGAACCGAACCCCTAAGAACCGGTTCGGTTCATGAACCGAACGCGTAATATTTTTGACTCCACGAACCTGAACACGGACCGGACCGCTTTTTCAAAAACTAGGTTCGGTTCAACTTTTGAAAAGTAAATCGAACGCAATTCCGCTTCCGGTTTTGTGTTTGTGTTTGAATTTCGAATGAAATGGAGCGCTCCTGTTACTTTTTGCATTCTCTGGAACAAGCGAAAAAATGGAGACAGTCGAAAATGAGAGAAGGCTGACTTTTAGGTTTCACTATTCGTTTTGTTTTTAACCAAAATCTGCACACATTAAACAAAAGTCTTTATAAATCAATTAAAGACTAGAATGCCAATTAAAATTCACTAACAATTTCTAGAATCTAGGCACCATTGTCTAAAAACCTTAGAAATAGATCGGAATAGTCTTGATAATGTATCCAGGCTCTGACTCCCAGAGATCTTGATCCCTGGAATCGGTTCGATACTGAGGGCAGCGTCAATGATGGTTATCTATACATCGATTACAGGCGATGACGATTCAATTATAATCTTGAACTACTAATATAATTTTCCGTCTTGCAGAACACTCATGTGCATAATTGTCTAATTCTTATCTCTGTTAATTAATCTCTTGTCTATATTGTTAACTGAGTTGATTGGCGGGCTCCCTTCCCTTGCAATATGTTGCAGATATTGCTTTGGTTGCGAATGTCCTACTTCCCCATCTCTCTGCGGCTAACCGGAGGTTGAATTTGGCCTTGACACCTAATAAAAACTAGTTCCGCTTGGCTAACTATCAAGGCGTGGTCAACCCAACCTGACCAAAATTCGCTACAATATGATTAAGCTCATGGGTAAATGCTTTCAAGAGCCTCTCTTTATTGTTTTGGTGACGTCGAAAGCAGAGTCAAAAAACAGAGAGCTTCAAAGCATGCGAATACTTGAAACTAGAAATAATTGTTTCAGGTTTAAGGCAATAAAATATGATCTTGTGTCAGACGTTTAATACCTAATCTATGGCAAAAAAATCAACCATGAATCCAAAAGCAAAACCTTGGACCTTTCAAAAATCAGAAAAAAATCTGGACGCTCTCACGTTAAGACATTAAGTGAAGCTCAGCTTGATTCTTTTAGGCAGCAGCAATAAGTCCCCAATGAAATAAGTCCCCAATTGATAAAATGAAATAAGGCCACAAATTTGGGGTGTTTTTCATATGAAATACCCCAATTTAATTATCTATGAATGAATATTTATTCTAAAAATAAATGAAAAAAGGCCCCAAATTTGGAGTGTTATTTCATATTCAAAAATGAAGCGCACCCCAATTTGTGTAAATCGCGCGATTTTTTTGTTTCAAATTTCGCCTGCGGCGCTAAGATTGATACATATTTTTTTATTATAAATGAAATTTAAGCTTGTATAATATTTGCTGTTCTTTTACGTAAATCAAATCCAAAGTCCATTTTCCTCTATGTTTTGATTATAAAAATAGATTTAAACTTGTACAACATTTTCTGTTCTTTAACGTAGAAAAATCAAACTTCCAGTCTACGCAGAGTACAACAATATTTTTACGCTGTTATAACTTTCATTTTTATGTCTACTTCGCACTATCTAAATCACTAAACTGATCAACATACTCTAAAGTTTATCACTGAACTATTTTTAAACATTACTTTTCACACCTGTGCAAAAATTCTGCGCATCAAATACTTAGTATAAGAACACCTGAAGATAGGAAAATTAAGAGTTTTTTGATTTTTTTTTTTTAATGTTTATCAAAAATAAGAAAATGAACAAGTTCCTAAAAAATCATATTAAAATTGACGTCTTATTTCCTGATAAAAACAAATAAGGCCCCACAAATTGTTTGCGGTCTTATTTCATTTCTTTTGAGGGACTTATTTCATTTTGAAATTTTATTTAGGAAATAATGCCCCAAAAAATGAAATAATGCACCAAATTTCCAGAAAAAAATCGTTTTTTGTTTTGATTTTGGGCCGCTTATTTTAATCTTATTGGCTAGTATTGAGCACTTATGTATCCATAATTTGTGGTTTGGGTACATTCCCAACTCGTATGCATAAACTAGAAGCAAATACTTATTTTCTACCAGAACATTGGCTAATGTATTTAAATAGCTTTACGCTCTTTGAACTCCTATCGATGAAATTCCTGATCGGTTTCCAGAACATTACCAACGCATAGGAATCATCTCCGACCACTAAAATATCCTGATCGCATGACAAGCAGATCGATTAAATGCGTCCGACCCGTCAGTCATAAATAGTCTGCAATATGTCTTTTTCTACAATAGTCCCTCATTTTTGGAGCTACATTTTTGCACTTCTTTCGGATGACCTTCAGAATAAGTGCCATACAAATGTTCGTTCAAAAGTAGGTTTTAGTAAGTTTTGTAATATTACTGCTCTCAAACACAGTCTGGGTAATATGTAATGTTTAAGCTGATCTGCGGTTGGTCGAGTCGCTAACCGTTAGGCCGAGCTATTTCAAATTAACCATCAATACTTCGGTACAGACGAGTTAGCTTTGCCCATTTCTCGTTTTCCTGTTATATCCGTTTCAAATAAATCAAATATCCTGAGGATCATCCTTATTTTTTCTCAGGGTAGGATCAAGAAGGGTCCATATCACAAGTACGATAAAAATGAAAAATTGATCGAAAGGTTATAAATGCTTTACCTCAAACTTTGATTGAAAATATAAATTTATTTACTTAGAGTCGAAAAAAAAATGTATCAAAAAAAAAATACAAATACGTTACAAAAAATTGCATGAACTAAGAAAGCCTATAAAAGAGATTCTAATAATATTACAAAATAAACTAATAACGAAAACCATAATAATGTGAAATCTTCTATAAAATTCGTACTAAAGCGATTCCCCCTACAGATCAGAAAAATATTATTTTTTCAAATTCATTTTTATGGTAACTTTCCTATATATCAGAAAAAAAAATTATATACAAACATTTTTTGTTAAAATCTAAATTGTTTCTTTATTTTAAAAAGATTTCAATTATATCCCCATAACTGGCGCATTTCTTTAAAATCCAATATCAAATAAATTTCCTTTATGATTTTACGAATTTAAATTATTCGCCATATTATTTTTGGAGTGTAACGAACCGACAGCTATGCCAAAGTCATGTCAGTCGGCGCTTCGCGATAAGCTTTTTTTTGTGGCCTACAACAAGGCTACTAAAAACTGATGACAGAACCAAATCAAAATTTGCGCTTATATTTTTCTCCATCTTAGAACCGATTTCTCTTCTTCTAGATTGCTGCTATGAGTCAGATAAACTTAGATTTTACTCTGTTATTTGTAAGATTATGTGACAGGATAGCACTATGTACTCTTTCATATGTTAATTTGATTAATATTGGCCTTGTTCACCATCATACATCAAACATCAGAAATAATACATCAAACATCATCGTTGATTGGCTTATGCTGAACGGCTTTGGTAAAATTTTGTAGTGAGAAAACAGTATGCTCCAAAGTTATCGTTTTAATTTTATAAGACAGCTTGAATGTTTCTGTTTTTTTATTCCTCACAATCATGAATGCACATCACATTCGTTCACCACGACAATCGCATTACATCCATCGATTTTATTTTTTTCATCGATTTGGCTGTGAACAACATCGGAAGCAATTCTTCCGCCTTTGGGAGAGTGTAAAGCAGTCATTACATTCACACGTTGGCTGTCTTCTCCTCTTGAGGAACCTTGCCTCAGATCCACTTATTCAGTTCGAGTTCGTAGGGAATTTATTTATAAAATAAAATCACATCCAAATTCAGCAAACGGCGGTTTTATTCATTTAATTGCTGACTTACGACAGTTCTATAAAAAAATGCCATATTTTCAAAATCCCATAGAATAAATAAGCACCTTTGAAGGTAAAATCAAATCGTACGCTTTGGAAACCACATTCGAGCCCTCAGCCCTCTTTTAAGCCAGTTGGAATTTCCGGGCAAAACTTTCACAGACTTTTATTTACTTGCAGACTTTATGGTAAGCTAATGTTTCTAGAAGTTTTTTGATAACATTCAGTATTAAAAATTAATCGTTCAATTTAAATATGATTGTAGAATATTGTGGATTATTTCAGTATTAAAAACAGCCGATTGTTTTATTTTTTTATTCCTAAAGAATGATCTAGATTTAGTTAATGTAACCTGCTTGATGTATTAAGCACAAAATTTTACTAAGAATATGATAACCAGATCTTTCTAGAACTTTCTTAGGCGATGTCTGTTCTTTTTCATTCCATTGTCCTTAACACTCACTTTTATTAGGACTCGCTTCGTGCATGTTACGCTTTAAAATTATTATTCAAACTGAACTGTTCACTTCCAAGGCTTAAAACACATTGAAGACTTTTGAACATTTTTAATAAATGTCTTGCCATTCGATTGCAATCAATAATAAACAGCCATATTGCCGCTAAGATTTTCCCACCAAATGTCAATTATATCTAACCCCTAACCCAATTATTTTATATATTATTCGAACAACCCGCACGTACATATACATGTACATGGGCAACGCATATTGTTACCGTTTTTCCAATTCAATGTCCGAGGGCCTGTTGCGGTTTTCAGTCTGACATTGCGGTTGAATTTGACCCGCTGACCCGTAAGCCAGTGCACCAAACTCACCCTTCTTCTCCCACTCGCTCTTACACACACTTCGACTTTTAAACATGGTTAATTATTCAATTATCAATAGCCAATGTGTGGCCCCCAAAGCGAGAATAGGACGACCGACCAACCGACAGACCGTGTCTAGTTAACCAGTTCATCGCGTGTGCGAGTCTTTGGAGTGCAGCAGAAGCGCCATATGTTGTATGGTTGCATGCGGGAAAAATGAGGCACACAAACACCCTTGCGAGAGGACTATTGCGTGACATTGTTGTCATATTTTTGTTGACCGATGTCAGCCTGGATACGTCTGGTTTTGTTTGCTTCGCTATTAGGCCAGTTTAGTTGTGGTGTGGGAATGAGGTAGAAGTTTTGAAATTCTTTAAAATGTTAGAAATATTTTGAATGGTTGGAGTCAAAAGTTGGCGTGTTCTTCTTGTTAATGTAAATATTATTTTTAAGATTAGTCGACATATCAGATTGAAGTTAACTGCGGTTGTTACTGGGCTTCATATAAAGCATGGTCATTTGTCCAATTGGCAATGAGAACTAAGACCCCAGCAAACGCTGTGCAATTTGGTGTTGAAGCTTTCTTATCTTTAGTCTAATGAAAAAAACAAACAAGAACTTTGTAGTTGAATCAAGTAAAAACGGTGTCAATAGTAGGTTAGCACGAACATACTTCATTAAAGTACAAAATTTTTATTTCAGGTACAATTTTTATAAACCCAAAGTAATTGGTTTAAGACTGTTTCTAATGCATTTCTAATTTGAAAATCTATTTTGTCTCAATAAATCTAAATTTTTAGGTTTACTGCAAGTACATAAAGTTCTTGATTCAAGATCGTTTTTCCTCATTTTAATAACATTAACAGTCGTTTTTGATTCTAGAATGTTATGTACTTAATAGAAGTACATCCAATAACAAAACATACTTGAAATTTTAAGTAAAAAACTGTAAGAATTCTATCCCAATCGACCTAGAACTCTGCCAGTCCAGTTTGTTCTGAGTGTACTTTAGTAGAGAGTACGCAAGCAAGTGTTCAATTTTAACTATTGAAGAACTGATTTGGGAGAAATGATTTTCAGTTTTGAGATATTTGTCGCAATTTAATGACAGAGTATAATTACTTTCCATATTCTCCAGCCATAGCCCCTGGGGCATGAACATGCTCGCTAATTCACCACGAATGCTTGCCGAAGTCATGCTTAGAGAGAAAGAGACACATTCACATTTTCGCGCTCTCTTCTTGGTTAACCCTGTTCTACAGACACCTACGAAGGGTTAAAGTTTGGTAACTTTCTTAGCTTTTTAATTTTCTTAAGCTTTAATGATAAACTTCCGGTTTGTGTCTCAGCTAAGCTCTCCCTCAAATAAAAGCTTTAGTTAAAAGAGAGCTTTTAACAGCTTAAGCTATTTTACTTGGCCCTAACAAAAGTAAATTTTCTTATATAAAGCTTCGCAGTGCCATAAAAAAACAGCCTTTAGGTTATTTGAAAGCTTCTGATGACAGTGGAAATTTATATTTTATATTTTATGCCGCTCACCCGCCCACCCCAGTAAAAATGCAATTTATGCAAATTATTTTTTTTAGTATGTTTGTTTAATGACTCGAAATGTTTATTCTTTCATTGGAAATTTAATACAATAATTACATTAATTAGCCTTTTTATGCCAGAAACACACAGGACAGACAGGACATCCACTCAATTTGCATTTGTGCACACATAGTTCAATTATAAATATTCATATTTTTGGTAATTTTGTTTATAAAACTAAATTAATAATTTACCATTATACTAAGTTAATTGATTAATTAAAAAGTAAACTTACACATATAATTGTAGTTATTTGGGAAAAGTAATTCTTTAGCATTTTTCTAGTTTGGAAATTGGGATGCTAAGCCAAAAGTGAGCTCTAATGAAAACAACTATTTAATGAATGAAAATTATTATATAGGAGAATTTTAGTAAAGGTCCAATTAATCAATATTGGGTTTACCACAAAATTGAGAAATCAAAATAAAATATATATTTAAATAATTAAACTGAAATTGAAGATAACAGTTTATTTTTAAATTCGTATCAGTAAAGGCAAGTGATAGCAAATTACTTTTGATCCACAGACTTTAAGTAACTAATCTGAATCTGTGACAAGATATGGACATTAACGCTAAGTACACATCCATTCCATATTTAAGTACATTCATCTATAATACGTTCTTAGTCAAACCAGGTTTTGAATGGCTACCGTTCAAAGTTGATATTTCTTAAAATTGCTGCAAAAAATTAAAAAAATAATAGTCAAAATTGGGAAAGCAACAGCTGCCGCAATTTGATTTCCTATTTTCGACTACGGGCTAGATTGCCATTAAAAAAAAATATATAAGTGGAGAAAATCTAAAATTTTGTGGGTTTTTTTTTACATTTGGAAACTTTGCGTTAAGAGTGCCCAAAAGTACCTCTCTTAATTTTCTTGCCATATTACTTACTATTACTTCGGAACTTAGCTCATTCACTTGGGGTAAGCATTTCATACGAAAACGTAATTGGTAAATTTTCATCACATGAGCTAGTGAAAGCCCCTTTGTGATTTACCTTAGTCATTGTTGTGGTAAACCCGCTGTTTTTGACTGGCTGTGAATTTTGCAGTTACTTGAGACTCAACCAAGGCCTATATTGTAAATTAATGAACAATTTTGTACAGCTTTGAAATCTGAATACGTTTGAATGTAAATTGTTTCTATCAGGCAAACTAAAAATAATCTCATCTGAGTATAGGTATTTAATATTTACAACGGATTTCCCTACGCCTCAGTAGCGTAGAAACAGGAAGTCGTGTGTTCGAGCAATGGAGCTGAATTTATTTTTTTTTTTTTATTTAGGTAAAGTCACCGGTTGTGGACACGGCTCCGGTTGTGGACACCCCAGTCTATTTTCGACAGTAACAGATGCCGCCAAACTGAGTAATGTCAAACATAGATTGAATGTACACATAATCTGAGCCAATACCGAAGTGTAAACACGCATTTGGTTTCTTGCTGTGAGCAATTTTTTCAATTTCCGCATTGCGTTAAATCGAAGCAAAACATTGAAAATAGGTGAGTATTATACTTTGTAATTTAGTGCATAAAGTGTACTTTGTGATGTGATATCAAGTTTTAGTGAAATGTTTGTGTCGTGTAAATTTGCTGAACAAAATAAAAAATGGCTACCATTTCCAAGAAAGGACACACTTTTGCACCGGTTGTGGACACCCTCGTTTTTTGTGTTTAAAGCGTGTCTTTGGCCAAAAACTCGTCAAATATCGTTGTTTATGTTAGTGTAACATATTTTAACAGCATTTTTGTGAATTTTTGTGCATTTTTAGCCATGTTAACGCCAAAAAAATCGTCCGATTCAACAAAAATCATTTTTAATGGGCTGGTCGATGCCACATCGATAAGAAGGCCGTCAAAGCTACAGCCAAGGAATATGGGGCTTCCTCGAACCACTTTGATCCGGTATTTGGAGAAAGTCAGAGCTGTAGAAGTCGCCACAGTAGCTGATCTTGATGAAGACAATCAGCGTCGTATCATTGTTTCCGCCGATCCCAATATTGGGAGAAGAAGAGGTGTTACCTCCCCCGAACCACTCCCAAGCGTCTTCGTCTAGCCGCTTATCACTGCTGGATGAAATTGGACCGGTGCAAGGAACTTCTCGGAAAAAGACATCGAATCGCGTTCGCAAGCCAATGCAAACCATTGTGCTAACTTCTCCGGAAAGCGTCTAGGTTTTGCGCGAGAAGGCAAAAAAAATGAGCTGAGCGCGCAGCCTGTGTCGCACCAGCAGAAGATCCCACAGAAATCGGGGCGGCCAGGAAAACGACAGGCAACGTCGGCCAAATGCGATGGCAAGAAGGCGTCTTCGTCATCATTGCATTTCGGAACAAAATTTTTATTTTGCCACTGATTGAGTCCAACAATTTTTAGATTTTTTGTGCCACTGAAGGTCATTTTTATACCCTTGCAAGGGTATTATATATTAACGAAATATTCATTTCCGACCCTATAAACTATATATATATTCTTGATCAGAGTGACGAGCTGAGTCGATTGAGCTTTATCATCCGTCTGTCTGTTTCTACGTAAACTAGTCTCTCAGTTTAAAGCTGTAAGCTGAAACTTTGCACAGAGTCTTTACTGCACACTGCCTAATGTCGGAACCGACCGGATCGGATGAATATATCTTATAGCGCTGCCATAGGAACTATCGGTCAGCAGGTTTAATGAGAAGAATTGTTTGTTTTAATGCTGGCGTTCTTAACTCCTGATGTATCAAAACATGTGCAAGGGTATAAAAACTTCGGCAAAGACAAGTTAGCTTGGCCTTCTCGTTTTATTTTTTGCCACTGAAGGCTTCTTAAATAAATAAACGTTTGATTCTTTTGACAAAAAATTCATTGCCATTTTAATTAATAATTTTCCATTTCTAGCAATTTTACAAGGGTGTCCACAGCAGAACAAAAAATTTTTTGGCCAAAAATCATCACTTCATATACATGAGCTGTAAATTTTCCCATTAGTCTAAGAACAGAGATGGGCATGCACACATCGTCACACTTTGCACGCACACAAGCACATACAAACTTTCAATACACAGTCGGACTTTGCAGCGTAACTTGCAAAATAAGTACATTTGGTGGCATGAAATTTCGGAAAATAGTCACTACATAATTTTTGGCATGAAATATGTACATTTTCCACATGAAAACTCACACGTTCTTTCTCAGGTATTCGTAAGGCTAAAGTCGGCATATCGCGAAACGGTTCAGGCTCTTCGTCGTGGAGATCAAACACGAAGTGAAAAACAGGGTAACTGAGCGCTTAATGAACGTTGACCAAACGAGAGAAAACTGAAAAATTATGAAGTCAGTGAGAGATTTCGGCTGTGGCAAGAAAAAGACGCGTTGACAGAGAATATTTATAATATTTTTATTATTATAAATGCGCAATATATTGTTGGTAAAGTATCGAATTAAATTACATCTAGGGACTCAATAGCACTTAAGTATTATTATTATCGTTGATTTGTCATTATTAATAAATTTTTAAATGAAGTAGGTCACTTCAGCAAAAACTACAAGGAAAAACACAATTTAAAGGCCAAATCGCTATCATCCTAACATTAGAGCAAAAAAATGCATCATGGCGAAAATCAAAATAATAATAGAAGTAAGCAAATATAGTTGTTGGTTTTTGTATATAAAATTAATTGTCAATAAAAATTACCAAATAAACTCAAATATTTTTAAGTTGATTATGGGGAGCCATTTTACTCAAAACTTCTTAAAATCAGCAATTCGTAAGCTAACGGCGGAGTCTTCCTCCCTACATATAAAAGATCAGTGCATCTGAAGTACTGAAATCATGTAAGGAGAAACGCGGAACCAAGGCTGCCGCGTGACGTCACCCAAACAGTTAGCAGTTACAACAACAACCCCTGAGTTTCACGGCGTTTCTTAAGACAAACGAAACGGAACCTTCAGATTTTCTCAAGCCTTCTGACGTGACAAGTTGGCATGGAAATATGGATCTATGTCATCAAGTCGACTGGGTAGCTTTCAATGCTTATAGCGTACGTATGATTTTGTGCAGTCGGCCCGCGAGGGCCTACGCACGAGGCAACGCGCTGCCTTGTGTGCATGGATCGTCGCGACGCGCCCACATCTCTGGTCTAGAACAACAGGACACTATAGAGGAAAATTAGCTAGTGTCTCTTAGCTTGCAATGATGTTCAAATCACCGCATCATGTTGACTTGGGAAAAAGTTATTAGTGAAAAACGCAAGTGTGTCCACAACGGAGACTCTCCCCCTTTGTATCCTACTGGGGGCAAAAAGTAGTCGGAATTTGTCGATTTAAATCACGCGGGCTAACATTTTCGCCCGAATATTTTTTTAAACTTAGTCACTGACTTACATGTCAACAGTCAAATATTCGTTATTTTTTATTACGCTTGGTTTCTGACACGCAAAAAATGGTTTTGGCGATTTTTGAAATGTTTGAAATTATTCAACAAAGAAGTGCGATTAAATTTTGCCTGAATGGAATTGTCAGCGTGGAAACGTTGAGAATATTGTAGAAGGCTTACGGCGAGCAAGCTCGCCCAAATCAACAACATTTGACTGGTACAAGGTTTAAAGAAGGCCGAAAAAATCAATGCCAAAGTCGCCAAAAATCAAGGTCATGCTGACTGTTTTCTTCGATTATCGTGGTGTCGTGCATTATGACTTCCTACCGCCGGGCTAAACTGTCAACAAGGAAATATCATTTAAGTGTTATGCGTCGTTTGGTGAAGCTTATTCGCAAAAAGAGGCCTGATTTATGGGCTACCGAAACTCTGGGTGACCACGATAATGCGCCATCTCTCACTGCGCACGTTATTCGCGATCATTTATGGCCAAAACAACACCCTCGTCGTTCCGCAACCACCGTAGCCTGATTTAGCTCCGCGTGACTGTCTGGTTCTCCAAACTCAAAAGACCCTCCGGGAGGACACCGTTTCGGAGTCGATTGAAGAGATTAAACGTGAATTGCTACGCGCTCTGGAAGGCCATATGAAGGGTTTTTGGTAATTGATGTTTGAAAATATTATTTATCGAGATTTTTTGAATGTGATGAAATTGTTTGGAATAATAAAATTTTTGTTTAAAAAATCTTTGACCCGAAGTAATTTTTCCCTCAGTATACTGCAAAATACTTTATTTTGTTCTCTTTAAATGTGGTTTCTGCTTACCGTTTTGGTATGTACTAAAATAAAAAATTTTTAAAAGTATTGTGGAGTGAAAACTAAATTTCTGCAAATCCTGCAAAAATCTGATTAGGTTAAGCTTCTGCTTAGGACCGATTTCTCTTCTTTCAGATAGCTGCTAAGTATCAGATAATTTTAGAATTAACTTTGTTTTTTGTTAGTTTATGTGACAGATATCTTAATGTAAAAGCTGTGAAATCGGGCCTTCAAATGTTAAATTTCATTTTTTAATTAATGTTTATTGCGGCTTTACGTACAATCTCTTGACATTTGCAGTTAAGTTGAATTTCGGTCTTGCAACACGTTTCATTGATTTCGCCCGAAATGCCTGTGCAATTCGAAGCTGCAATCTTGAGCAAGAATTTTAATATGAATTTCAACAGAAAGGGTGGGCGTGATTGAATTTCTCAATAAGTTTGTCTTATTAAAGCAATTTTGATGCCTATAGAATATGCAAATTTACGATTGAGAAACTTAATTTTTTTTAAATTTTTGCCAATAAATTTGAACTCAATGTTCGATGGTCGAACTGGACAAGATTAACAAGATTCTTGTAGCCCCAGCCAAACGTGCGGGGTTCTTGAAACATAATCGGAACATTATCAAAGTGACAAATTTCCAAAAATGTATTTGAGATTGCGAAATTTATATATTACACACTTAAATGATTTCAAAATCTTACTTGATATTGGTATTCAAGTTAGGAAAAGCACAATTGAGTGAAGAATTCTGTTTTTATTGACAACTAAAAATATTTTTACTTTATTGAAGAAAATCTCCCTCGAATTGAAATCGGTCTAAATTTAAAAAAATCGGCCTTTAATTTAGAAAGAATTTCTAAATTAGAAAATATTTTTCTAATATTTAGGACGTGTTTTTATAGAAGAATTTCTAATTTTTAGCGGTAATTTGGGGCCTTTTAGGGTGAGTTTTTTTTTTACGGTGCTAAAAATTTTTCATTACTGAACTATTTTCGAAACTCAAAAGTAAAAAAATAAAAACACAAAGCTAATTTAGCTGATTTAGGTTAGTGTGAGCATTTTGAAAACTATAACGGTGCACGATTTAGCATAAAATGAAGCTGTATATAAAAAATATGTACCTGTTTCTAGCTGGTTCGAGCTAAAAGTTGACTATATTTGCAAATGGTTCTAATCTTAGCAGCATTGGCTATCATTTTGTACATTAATAGTAACATTATAAAAGCAAATGAAGACAAGCTGAATAATTTACGACAGACCTTCACAAAATTGTGGAAATCCTTCCTTGTCATTCCTAAATTTAATAAAATTCAAGATTTTTAAGTACACAATTTTTTCATATTATTTACACATGTTTAGAGTTTACACTTAAACTGAAATTAAGCAGAAATACAGTTCTAGTACGACAGATTTTTAAAAACCTATGTCCTAATTAATTACAAAGTTTCCACTTACATACAATTAACATAGAATTGGTATAATACTGTACATTTGGCTCTTAGCCCAGCAAAGTGACCAGCTTTTCACACTCATACCTAGTAATCATTCTCAGCATCATTGATCTTCATCATTGTATTTTGCAATCACAATTCAATTAACACAAAATCACAGAAGTTTCCACCCATTTGCTTGGCCATGTGGAATTTAGAGCGGTTGCCATAGGGGCTGGCCCGTTGGACGCTGCTCGTCCCCGCCACCACGTCCGTGTGCTCCATTGGCCTTTGTAATTGGCAACTGCACCCTGGATACCTTACTCAAAATGCACGCTCCATCGCATTCTGTGCGACTACCAAATTCCTGCTCACAAATACAATTGGAACTTTCCCGCGATTCCGCTTTAAGCAAAGCCAATTGCACGCCCGCGCCCGCAGCCACGCTGGAGAGCTCTTCACTGGGCGGCGTTGTGGAGGGCAGCTCCATCAATGCCAAGTCATCCTCGCATTCTATGACATTGGGATGCAACGGTTTGAAATTGTTGCGTCGCCATGGCGGCAAGGTGGTTGGGGGACCAACATTACTACCGCTTCCCGCAAAAGTAACCACACTTTGATGTTGGTAATGATGCACCACACCATGACCATTGTTGTTCTGGCTGCTAATTATGAGGCTGGCGTTGCCATTGCGACCCAACTGCACGCCCGCCTTGCCATTCACTGACAAGTGCCGTCCGCCTGGGCCACCAAAGAGATTATTACGTATCCGCATTGACGAGTTGGCATACGTGGAGCGTATGGAGCTGGCACGCGTATGCATGGAGAAGGTGCGTTCGTGTGAATCCAAGCTAGTTTTGAACTTGCAAAAGCATGCCGCAAAGCGTTTGTTGAATTCCCTTTTGAACTTTTCCTGTGGAATGTCAGAAAGAGAAGAGGAAAATTTTTGTTCATTATTTTGAGATGGTTGGAAATTTTAGGGATCAGACCAGATGATGCCGTGGATGTAAAGAATTAAAAATATAATTTTATTTAACTTAAATACAAATTTAATAAGTGTGGGATGAATATGTTAAGCACCTTATTTTAATGTGTCTTTGTTATGCTTTAAAATTTCTTGATATCGTTTAACAGAGTAAAATTTGTTGATAAACTTAAGTAATTCCACTATAAACAAGCTGTTATCGCACTATTAAAATCACATTATTCTACTGTTTGCGTAATGTTGTCCCACTGTTACAAGTCTGTTATCCCAATTCAAATATTCTGTCTTTCCACTGTTAAAATCCAGTAATTTTACTGTTAATAGTATGTTGTCTCCCATCATACTGTTAAAATTACATTAATCAAAATAAGGTGAATGAAATTTATCGATGGCCGTCTGTGGCCCAGCGGTTAGTGTGCTGGACTGCTGGGCGGGAGGTCGTGGGTTCGATCCCGCCCCTGAACATCTAATAATAAAAGTTTTTTTCTTTAGAAAAATAGCTTTTACACATACGGTCACCTTCACCAGCTATTGGCGCCAGCTGTTAAGTAATCTAGCCATGAAAAAGCATATTCTCAAACTTTGCCGTTCGGATTCGGCGTTAAAGCACACACGCCAAGAGATTGTGAGACGCTTGGCTTGGCCCCGTTGGAGGAGCTGTATAGCCAATTTTACATTTTACATACCAAAGCTGGATCAAGTTGAGAGCTAGATTCAACATCAAGAATATTAAATCAATACAATATTTTAAATGTATTTTGCACTAAAATTGTTTTCAGTAAACAGATAATTCAACTCAAGTTTGACTTTTAGTTCCTTCACTCAACTTGAATCAGATTCGGTATACAGCCGCGAAAACCTGCCAGAGCCCCAAATTTTAAGTTTGAACCTCGTGGCTTAATATGTATGAGGTGAGGCCCAATATCTATATATTCTCACTACAATAAGATCTAAGAAAAAACATTAGAGTTAAGCAAATATGGACATTGATTATGAGAACCATGTCAAACCACACTAAAATATATTCAGTCGAGGGAGTTAACTTAATATTTAGGGGAGAGTGGGGGTTGTGATCATAGTTTTGTTTTCGAATATAACTTCGCCAAAAATCAATATTTTCGTTCTGTAAATTTTGTATTTTAGTTAAAAGATGCACTAAACTTTCATTATCTTTAGTTTTAATACTTTCGGGTTGTTTTTTATTTCATATTGAAAAACTAAGTAATTTTTTGACATTTCGAAAATTTGTGGGGGGTTTACAAGTTTAAAATTCGTGTTTTTACGCAACTATTCTTTATTAAAGAAGAAGAAGAAGAAGAAGAGAAGAAGAAACGCTACCATTGAAAAAAAAGTTTATGTGTTAGCATATTATATGACGGATAGACGGATGAAATAGACGGACGGACGAACAGACGGACATGGCTATATCAACTCAGCTCGTCATGCTGATCAAGAATATATATACTTTATGTGGTCGGAGATGCTTCCTTCTATGCCTTACAAACATCCGGACAATTTTAATATACCCTCTCCAAGGGTATAAAAACTAACATTTTTTCTCAGATTGTGAATTAAGAAATATCAATGAAAAGTGATAATTGATTGACGGCATCAGGCTTGTCTTCTTTTATATACGAGCACTTTTTGCTGGTGGCTGATCTTTTTTTTACGGACGGACAGACAAACGGGCAGAAGGACGGACAGACGGACACGACTATATCGACTCGGCTGTTGATGCTGATCAAGAATATATATAATTTATAGGGTCGGAAATGGTTCCTTCTTTCTGTTACATACTTTTGCACAAACTTAATATACTCTATGTACCTTCGGTACAGAGTAAAAAAAAAGTTGAAATTATTTTTTGTGGCCAATATCTGAGTGGCTCACAACCCCCAGCGGCTTAAAACTCCACATTCTTCCCTACTTATTAAACCAATGGCATCAAAACATTACTTGGTACGGGGTATTTTTTAGTCGGGGCACTGGACTGCAGTACTCTTACTTGTTTTGCTTTCCATTTGGTTAAGTTTTTCTCGCTTTTGTTGTATCTTTGCATTAAAATGGTCTTTTGCATTTATTCTCGTTTAAAATGGAAAGCATTATATGGATTACAAATTAAATGGCTTTCCAAAACCACAAGGGAATATTGTGCTGCTGACTTTATAGCCAGTCATAGGCTCTGCAATCTAAAAGTCAAACACCTAAAAGAGTTGACTCAGCACAAGTGACCTGTTAATGGCTGGCAGCCAATCAACAAGTCAGGGATCAATCGAAACATAGAAAGGCACAATTAGACAAGGGCTTTATACAACACCAAAGGGCCAAGCTGAGCTTCAATCTTGGCTTTTTCTTATTTTGAGTTTAAGGCAATTTATTTTCTGAACAGGATTTTTCCCTCTGCGTTGCTCTACCAATAAGCAAAGACTCGCATATTTATGGGGGATAATTCTAGGCTTTTCGATCAATCATATCCAAAGTGGGCAAAGAGATTGGGAAAAGTCCACACTGCCCCTTGAGGTTGTGAAACCCAAATATATATAAATACTAGCAGATAACCCGTAGCGCTTCTCTGCGCCTTCAAAAGTATAGAACCAAACAAAATCAAAATCAGTTTGAAGTCAATCGTCAGAGCAAAATATTTACCGAATTTGAAAATATTTTGTAAATTTGTGTTTCCCGTAGAGCCCAGAAATCGATACATAGGCTTGTAATCAAAGTTTTTATACCCTGTTCTCATTAAAAATGTGCAAATGTATGTAACAGCCAGAAAGAAGCACCTCCGACCCCATAAAGTATATATATTCTTGATCAGCATCAACAGCCGAGTCGATTTAGCCTTTTCCGTACGTCCGTCTGTCCGTCTGTCTGTCTGTATGAACGCGTCAATCTCAGAGTCTGTAGCAGATAGAGCCACAATTTTTGGCATGTATGTAGGTGTATACTGTACCCAGATCAAGTTGGTTTCAGATTTGGAAAATTCCACCTCCCCCATCTTTTAGCAGCGAAAAACTGTCTCTCTCTCTGTATGAACGCGTTGATCTCAGAGACTATAAGAGGTAGAGCCACAAATTTTTGCATGTATGTAGGTGTATATCGTACCCAAATCAAGTTTGCTTCAGATTTGGAAAATTCCTCCTCCTTCTCCTTCTAACCGCGAAAAACTGTCAGAGCTAATATTTTTAAGTTTGAACCTAATGATTGAATATATATTCTATTCTGTATACCACTACAAGATCCGAGCAAAAACACCGAAGATATGCAAGTGCGCCTCCCCATTTATTCAAATAAATTTAAAAATAAAAGGAGTTCAAAACTATAGGAACCACATTACTTGGAGCAGGGTATTTACTTGTTCTTACTTTGCCTTCTTCCAGTTAGGACTTTGCTGCTGGGCTTTCTCCCATCCAAATCGCACCTACTTACCACCCACATCCCAACCACTTTCCACGCAAACTCCACCCAAATCCCACCCACTTAACAGTGGACATCCCGGCGGTATTTCCAACATCGGAAAATAAACTCAGAAATGAATTTGCATTTTGTCTCTATAAATGAAAAGTATTGGGTCGTTCACTAAGTAATTTTTTTTTTTTTAGTGAAATTTGAACACGATTTTTTTATTGTGTAAAACGATTTATGAACTTATATATTCTCCATTTTGATCCAATACCTTATGACATCTTTCGGGCAAGAGATTGATTCCATGCTCATAAAATTTTTGATCCTTGAAGGCAAAAAACTGGAGGTCTCGCATTGGAACACTTCTGTTTGAGTGCATCACTCAATTTGGCCAGCTGATCACAATACACTTCAGAATTAGTCGTGGTATCGTTGGACAAAAGCTCAATAAAAAACGATCCCTTTTAAAATCCCACCAAACAGACAACATAACTTTTTTTTTGTGACTATCGGCCTTCGAAGTGCTTTGAGCTGGTTTATCCTTTTCAGACCATAGTCTCTGTCTCTTGCGCCTTACATTCTTGTAAACAACCCACTTTTCGTCGCCAGTAATAATGCGCTTCAAAAAAAGATCACTTCTTTGACGTTTGATAAGTGTAACATCAAATTAACCCATAACTAACAAGTAAGACCGTTGCAGTCGAGTAGCCCGACTTCAATATACCCTGTACAATTGACAACGAGAGCGTAAGTTAAAGTCGGCTCTAACCGACTTCGATAAACCCGTTAGTCATTAGTCAAAAAACATGATAAATAGTGCTCCTGCGTTCCTTAGGGTGACCATCCGAAAAGTATGCAACATTTTTATTAGGGTGGGTGGGGTGTTGGCGTGGGGCTTGGTTCGCTTTTTTTGCTCATAACTTCTGAACCGTTCATCCGATTTTTATCATTTCTTTGGCAAATCGATTTATTTTGCTAATTACTAACTATCTCTAAAAGTGCGAATCGTCTATCTTCAAAACTGTGGGAGATATAACGTTTTTTCCACATTGCGGGGGCGGAAGGGGGCGTGGCCAAAATTTGAAACAAACTTGATCTGCGTACAGATAAAAGAAGCATTTGTCCCATACATGTCAAACCTCTATCTCTTACCATTTCTGAGATCGACGCGTTCATACAGACAGACGGACGGACGGACAGACGGACGGACGAGACGGACGGACGGACAGACGGACAGACGGACATGGCTAAATCGACTCGGCTATTGATGCTGATCAAGAATATATATACTTTATAGGGTCGGAGATGTTTCCTTCTCCCTGTTACATACATTTGCACAACATCATGATCCCCTTTTACCCATTTTTAATGGGTACAGGGTATAAAAATGGAAAATTTTTTGGCGAGAGATTCAGCACTGTTTTTAGAGAAGAAACTTCAATTGGAACATCTGGTGTTCTAACTAGATTTTCTAATAAGAAAATGAAATCTCTCGAAGTTCTGTGGCATCGACGATTTTTTGTCAGTTGTCATCAAACGAAATTACTTAGTGAACGACCCAACACTCCTGGGGTCGGATTTTCCGACATTGAAAATAACATTTCAAATTCTATTCTTACAAACCGAGTTTGAAGCCAATCGGTTGAAAAACAGATTTTTGCGTGCAGAGTTTTCCGGCCATTTGCCTCGTTGCGGATATTCCCAAATCGGGGAAAGACGTGTCGAATTATTTCGTGTACAGGGTTGTCCATATTCGACGGACCCATCTGGCAACGCCAAACTTTTGACAGAGATGTCAGATCGCTTAATGACATACCGCGTTTGAAGCGTCAGTCCAAGCAGATTTTAACCATGGAACAATACACCCCCCCCCCACGCTATATTAGATTTTTTTTTTTTATTTACCCCAAAAAAATTTTATTGTAAAAACAACTTGTTTTTAAAAAATATTTTTTTCTTCCTCTTTGGCCCGATGCATGCTCACAACCGTTCGACGGTATCGCCATGCCAACAATGTCGCCAGTCGCTTCTGTTCCGTGCGAGCTGGGACCAATTGGTCAAACCAAGCTTGGCAATGTCTGCCCGAACCTGGTCATCCCATCTTAGTCGGGGTCTCCCCCGCCTGGCCTCTTCCTCCGTAGTCAGCCGCCTTCGAATAATAAGCTTTCCTTACTGGAGCTTCTTCGTCCATCCTGGTGACATGTCCTAACCAGCGCAGCCGCTGTTGCTTTATGCGCTTGACCAGACAGGTGTCCCCATAGAGCTCATACAGTTCGTCATTATTTCGAATGCGGAAATCATCGCCAACTTTTAAAGGTCCATAAATCCTCCGAAGAATCTTTCGTTCAAACACGCCAATCGCCGCTTCATCCGCTGCTGTCATTGTCCATGCTTCTGCGCCGTATTGCAGGACTGGGATGATAAGCGACTTGTATAGGGCTAATTTTGTTCTTCGCTTGAGGTCTCTGCTCTTGAGCTCCCTACTTAGCCCGTAGTAGCATCGGTTTGCAAGAGTGATCCTTCGTCGGATTTTCAGACTGATGTTGTTGTCGCTGGTTATCGTCGTTCCGAGGTAAACAAAATCCTCTACAACTTTAAAGATGTATTCTCCCATTGTAACAGATTGTCCAAGACGCAAGGACTTTTTGTCCGCGGATACAAGGTATTTCGTCTTGTCCTCATTTACCGCTAAACCCATCAGTTCTGACTGCCTCTCAATCTCTGAAAACGCCCTGCTTACCGCCCGTTCGTTTTTGCCGATGATGTCGATATCATCGGCATATGCGAGTAGCATTAGATCTTTATAAATAAAGGCGCCCGTTCTGTTGGCATGTGGGCACCGGCGCAGTATATATTCCATCAGTAGATTGAAGAAGTCACACGATAAGGTATCGCCCTGCCTAAAACCTCTCTTGGTATCAAATGGTTCGGAAAGGTTCTTTCCTATTTTGACGGAGCTTTGTGTACTTCTCAACGTCATCATGCAAAGACGAACGTACTTTGCTGGTATACCAAAGGAAGACAAGGCTTCAAAAAACCTTGACCTTATCGGTGTGTCGAAAGCGGCTTTGTAATCGACAAAAAGATGGTGATTTTCAATGTTTCTCTCATAGGTCTTCTCCAGGATTTGTCGTAGTGTGAATATCTGGTCTGTGGTGGATTTACCAGGTCTAAAGCCACACTGATAAGGTCCAATCAGTGTGTTAATAAGCGGCTTTAGACGTTCACAAATAATGCGCGACAGAACCTTATATGCAATGGGAAGGAGACTGATCCCGCGGTAGTTGGCGCAAACTGTAGGGTCTCCTTTTTTAAAGATTGGGCATAGGACACTTAGATTCCAATCGTCGGGCATGCTTTCGTCAACCCATATACGGCAAAGAAGTAGGTGCATGCACCTTACCAATTCTTCCCCTCCAGCTTTAAACAATTCAGCTGGCCGCTCATCAGCGCCTGGTGATTTTGTTGGAGAAGTAGCTTCTCCATTTGTTAAGTGCCACTTGCGGATCGGTGACCAGATTCCCGTGTTCGTCTTTGCATTGTGCGACTCTGAGCTTAAAACCTTCTGTAAATTGCTTAGCGTGTTTGTACATTTCAGTTATAAATATTATCTGTCTCAACACAATTTTAGAGAGTTTGATCAAAATCGGATGAATATATCGTATAGCTGCCATATAAAAAACTGGCAGAAGATATATATCATGCTCCAAGGGTATATAAACTTCGGTCGAGCCGGAGTTAGCTTTCCTCTATTTTTATTGGTAACATTTTCGAGTCTCACTCATGCCGAATTACATCTCGACTTCCTCGGTAATGCGCCTTTTGTGCTCGTTCTTTTTATACCCGTTACTCGTAGAGTAAAAAGGGTATACTAAAGTCGTGCAAATGTATGTAACAGGCAGAAGGAATCATTTCCGACCATATAAGGTATATATATTTTTGATCAGCATCAACAGCCGAGACGATATAGACTTGTCCGTCTGTCCGTCCGTCCGTCTGTCTGTATGAACACCTAGATCTCAGAGATGGTAAGAGATGGAGGTTTGGCATGTATGGAACAAATGCTTCTTTTATCTACACGTAGATCAAGTTTGTTTCAAATTTTGGCCACGCCCCTCCCGCCCCCGCAATTTGAAAAAACGGTATATCTCCTACAGTTTTAAGGATAGACAATTCGTACCTTCTAGAGATAGTTAGTAATTAGCAATATGAATTTGCCGAAGTAATGATAAAGATCGGATGAACGGTTTTCAAGTTATGCGCACAAAAGTGAACCACAGCCCCCGCTACCACCACACCCACCCTAAAAAAATTTTACATACTTTTTGGATGGTCACACTAAGGAACGCAGGAACACTGTTAAACATGTTTTATCATGAGTAACGGGTATATCGAAGTCGGTTAGAGCCGACTTTAACGTACGCTCTCGTTTCTTCTAAAGAGGCGCTTCTTCTCTTTCCTTTTCTCCCGGTATCGCTCCTTAACAGCCCGTGTTGCTCCCGACTGCAGAGTTCTCTTTTAGGCTGCGTCTTTCTCTGCAGTAGCAAGTCGGCACTAATCATCGTACCAAGTCCGACTTCGCGGGGACTCGGAGTATCCGAGTATCTCCTTGGCAGCCGTACTCATGGCTTTCATCAATCGGATGAAAAATAAAATGTTCCCCATACAAACTTTTCCGACGCTTTAATAACTTTTCGGGGTAGAATTTTTTGAAACTCTTTCTTAGTAAGCACTTTCACCACTCCTGTCCAAATTACAGCCTTCTATCTCTTACCGATCGGGCTCAGTAAATAAGTCAGTGGATGAATCAGTTAGGACCCACTCTTTTATATATAAAGCGATATATAGTTTATAGTTTTCGATCTGACCGACATGCACCAACTTAGTTAATATTCCCGTTATTCGTAGAATGCCCTAAAATTAAGGGTAATAAGTTCCTAAAAAAAAATGGTTTCACAGGTCTTTTTGGCTCATAACTTGAGAACCGCTCATTTGATGTTTACCATTTCGGCAAATCGATATATAATGCTAATTACTAACCATCTCTTGATGGTACAAGCCATCTATCTACTAAACTGTGGAAGATATGACGTCTGCAAGTATAAGAAGCATTTGTCCCATACATGCCAAACCTCTATACCATCTCTGAGATCTGTTTGTTCATACGGACGGACGGACACACGGACATGGCTATATCGACTCGGCCGTTGATGCTGATCAAGAATATATATACTTTATAGGGTCGGAAATGATTCGTCGTAGTATCGCTGTTTACTAATATACCAGTAAAATTAGTAGTGACGAACATAATAAACAAATGGACAGACACGATATAGTTTACACGAAGATATGAAAGACTAGATTTAAGGAAATTCTTAACTTCGTATTTACGGAAAATAATTATGTAGCATATAAAAATATAATTTATAGTAAGATATATGATATGCCTATGTGCAAACCGATCTCACCGACCATAGCCTATATTTTACTGGACAAAATTTTGGACGATGCAATGACAACTTTAGAGAAGAAACACATAGAAGCATAACACCTAACAAAATATGTGGATGACATAGTCTGTATAATTAGGGAAAAAAGACGCTCAGACTATACTAGAAACACTGAGTAAGCAACATCATCGGATTCAGTTCACAATGGAAGCAGAGAGGGACAACAGAATATGTTACCTCTACATGGAAATAAAAAGTGACAACGGAAAATTAAAGTTCAAGCGATACACAAAAGCCATAGCTTCAGGTAGAGTGATGAGTTTTCACTCAAATCAGTTCATATTCCAGAAAATCAACACAGAAAAGAATATGACAAACAAACCATACACCTTAAGCGACGCGTCATACAAAGCCCACACAAACACAAGGAAACTGTTTACGAACACTAAAGATAAAATAACGAAAGAACAACAACAAAAAGGTTGTGTACTAAATAGCATGTAAAGGAAAAGAAGGATAGGCTTGCGACGGCGTATACATTTGAACGACAAAAAACGAGCGCTGGTGACTAGGATAGCGGAGCATAAAGGAGATGCGAAAAACAACAATACAACCACATCGATATCGCAATACTTGACAACATCTGGACCCACAGCTGATTGCAATAATGTTTAAGTGCTGGACATAGAAAAGAGAAAGAGAACAAGACTGACACTGAAAAGTCTTCGGATTCAACAGCGGGGAGAGCGGGCTGTAAATCATGAATGACGACGTGGACCAAATAAACTATATGTACGCTGCGGCGATCGCGGAACAAAGTAACAAGAAAATCAAACATCTGACAAAACGAAAGATATGCAATGGGACGACATAAGACAAATTACATAAGTAACGACGGTGGTATAGGGAACAGGTGATATATGCATGTACGCAATTCATTGTAATGTTTGTTTGTAAGTTAAAGTAAGCAATTAAATGCAGGCTCCCTGATAGCCCCCGTAGAAGGAAAATATAAAATAAAATGAAGTTTTATTTTGGATGAGGAATGACGGCCAACACAACCCACAGTAGCAACCATCAATGATTCCTTCTTCCTGATACTATGTACTCTGTGTACCTTTGGTATTGCGAATGCTCAAAATCAATCACTACAGTGAAACAATGCACACTGCACTGTGCATTGGAGCTATAGAAACGGAGATAATCGCTAATAACCGCTAAAATATGACTATTTTACCTTTGACATTCAATAACTAACGACGCGGACACGAGATCATATTTGACTCAACGTTTAGAACGCCAAAATGACTGTGTTTTTAGCTTATTATCCCAAATTTCGAGGTGAAACCCTAATTTGACTGGACGCAGTTCGAGTTACCACAGAGTAGAAATTTCTTTAGTCAATTTCATACGCAAATCCCTGCTAAGTCCGAATATGCAGTCAAAACAATTTTTAGTGGGATCGTTTTCGAGCAATCGCGGTAAATCTGGTTTCTCGATTAGAGGAAAAGTACCTTTAGAAATGCGTATATCGTCAGTATCGGTTCATTTAGTTTGAAAATGTAATGTTTTCTTGTAAGGCAATTGAATGCCCTATCATTCATTCATACACCACTTCTTAATCAGGTGCTTGATTTCGGTGTAATTAAGGCTTTCATCGAGAACTTTGCATTGAAAAGAGGTAGATTTTAAGTGCGATTTTCACCTATTTCACCTATTCTGTACCAAAGGTACATAGAGTATAATAAGTTTGTGCAAAAGTATGTAAAAGGGAGAAGGAACCATTTCCAACCCTATAAAGTATATATATTCTTGATCAGCATCAACAGCCGAGTAGATATAGCCATGTCCGTCTGTCCGTATGAACAAACAGATCTCAGAGATGGTAAGAGAAAGAGGTTTGACAATTGTGGGACAAATGCTTCTTATACTTGCAGGCAGATCAAGTTTATTTTCAATTTCTGCGACGCCCCCTCCCGCCCACGCAATTTGGAAAACCGTCATATCTTCCACAGTTTTGTAGATAGAGGGTTTGTACCTTCAAGAGATAGTTAGTAATTGTCTATTACTACGTTTAAGCTATGAAATTCACGATTTCTTCAAATTGCCAAATCAAATTTGTTCCTGTTTATGCAGCTTTTGTAAATTCACAAAATGACCAGCACACCTATGAGAAAACAATAGATCTTGCAACACCAACGCAACGTTAAGTTGCCTGCGTCTCGGCTTCATGAATTGACGTCGAATTCGTAGTCAACCTTCGCGTGCAAGTCGATTTCATGAAATGGTGTTTATGCACGGACTTTCGGACCCATTTCATGAAATGATTTTGCAAAATGAGCATAACATAAACGTAGTGTATATGTATAGATTTGTCGAAGAAATGATAAAGATTGGATGAGCGGTTCTGAAGTTATGGGCAAAAAATTTGCTGGTGTTTATCTCTGTACATCAGATTTCAACATATTTCTCTCCCGCAATCGTGGTGCTATATTTTAGACTTTTCCATTTAGAGCCAACTGTTCAAAGAAGATTGAGCGTTATTGAGTTCCGAATCACTCTTACTAGATTCTGTTCATGGTCTACAATATTTAGTCCCTTGCTGCAAACAGGTCTGGTTAACGAAGAAATATGTATAACTGGTTTTGTGAGCGAAAACGCTTGGGGATATACAACATTTCGAAAACTACCAAGGAATTTTTCTGTTTACAGAAAGTAATAGAATGGTTTTTCATATGCCGCGACTCTACATCGGAGCCTGCGAGGGCGTTCCTAGCTAACGAACGAGCGGCTGGTCAGTTGTCTCCGAGCACCTGGATAGTCAAGACAGGCATTTCTGCGCGACGTGTTTCTGTGAGTGGTGCAAGCCGGCATTAGGTACGCGATTAAATTCTGTGTGAAACTCGGTAAATCTGCGACAGAGACGTTTGTTATGATCAAGCAGTCTTACCCAGATGTTGCTTAAGCAAGAATTGGTTTGTTTCGGTGGCACTAGGCCCTTTTGGAGGGCTGGGAAGAGGTCGCCGATGAAGACCGTGCTGTAAGACCTCCGACTTTGACAAATACCGACAATGTGACTCTGATTCACTGAATCATATGCGCAAAGTTTTGAACTCAGACCGTCGACTAAAGAGTCGTTTAATTGCCCAGATGTTAAATTTACAAAAATCAGTGGTTCATGACATTGTGACGGAGCATTTGAACATGCGCAAGGTGTGAGCGAAGATGGTCCCAAAAGTGAATTTGAAAAGTGACTTCTTGTGAACAGCTACCTGACCAAGGCCGGCATCCCAACTCTTCCACAGCCGCCCTATAGCCCAGATGCGGCCCCACCCGGACTTTTTTTTGTTTCCATGCCTGAAAAGGACGATGAAAGGCAAGTATTTGGAGACCCAAACAGCATGTACGGCTGCTCTCAAGGCTATTCCGGAGAATGCCTCCCGTGACGCCTTCAATGCTTGGAAATCGCGCTGGCAGCGCAGCATCGACTCAGAAGGAGCCCATTTAGAAAGTTTTTAAAGAATTGTAACGATTGGCTCAATTTATTTTTTTAAGTCGACTCAGTTCTATTACATTCCGACAAGCCCTGTAAATATTCATATTAATATGAATATAGCCATCCAAATTGTTAAATTTTACATAGGACACACAATGGATTGATTTAGTAAAGTAAAGTTTACTTTACGAAAACAACGACGAGGCAGTGTTGGGCATTAATCAATTAAATTTTCAATCAAATGATTAATCAAGTAATAATTTTAATCAATTAATTCAATTGCAATTAAAATTATTTGCAATTAAAATATTAGTTGCAGCTTGTTTTTAACTTAATTGTAACTCACAACTAAATCAATTGCAATTGAATTTTTCAATTGTTCTAGGCTACAGTTAAAACTAACAATTAAGTAAGCTATGTGCTTTTTGAAGTTTTTTTTTATACCCGATATTTTTTTTTGTTTTGAAAAACCAAACAAATCTTACTAGTCAATTGCAGGGTACGGAATTTCTCGCTCAGAGCCAAGAGGCTCTTGTTCTGAATTAACAGTAAACATGGTGGAACTAATACATTCTTTATGCTCTTTCTATGTTCTTCAGCATTGGTCATCCATGGTTCGGGGTTCAGTATTGTCATAATCATGGTTTTCTAGTTATGTGTGGTCATTAGTGGTGTTAAAAGCAGTTTTTTAAGTATTCATTGGTCTTATTACCATAGAGATCCCTTAGCTGTGAATTGCGCTTATGCATTGATCCTGGCATGATTTTCCACTTGATTGACATTAACTTTTCCATTATGACTACTTTATATCCTCGATGGTATTTTTTCGCGATTTAAGAAGTCGTCAGTCACGGGAAATAGGTATAAAAAAGTCGCGAACCACAAAGTCTGTGGGTCCCAGCTTAGAACCGAGTGCGGTTGATGGCTCACGGCTCAGGAACTGTGCCCCTCAGCTCAGACCCAGCTGCGTGCAGAGAGCGATTCCAAACTCTTGATTCAACAAAATTAATTGTTAGTTTTTAATCAAATTTTTTAAAAGATTAACAATTAATCAATTGTTAATTGTAGAAACTGACGATTTACAATTAATTAATTGTAGTTGGAATACTTTACAACTAACAATTAATTAATTGTTAACTGCGGTAGGAGCGATTAACAATTAATTAATTGTTAATTTTTTAATTGTTAATCAATTAAAATATGCCCAACACTGCGACGAGGTTTATCAGGAATCCTAGGTAGGTCCAAAAACTTAAATTTAGATTTCATGCGTAGGATGGTAAATATCTTCGAGCAGTGATAGAGGGGCAGACCTAGACCATAGTTTGAAAAAACGACATGCTAACAGACTATGTAGGTTGCCCAAAAAGTAATTGCGGATTTTTCATATAGTCGGCGTTTATAATTTTTTTAACTGCTTGTGACTCTGTAATTGCATTCTTTCTTTTGTCAGTTATTAGCTGTCACTATTAGCTTGCTTTAAAAAAAGTGCGCGTAATTTTGTTTACATTTGTATGATTGGCGCCCTTTTTAATATGGAGTCCACAAAAGAGCATTTTCGTCATATTTTACTTTATTATTTCCGTAAAGGAAAAAGCAGCAGAGAGTTGCTAAAAAGTTACGTGATGTGTATGGTGATAAAGCCTTGAAAGAAAGACAGTGTCAAAATTGGTTTCGCATATTCCGTTCTGGAGATTTTTCACTTAAAGATGAGCCACGTTCAGGTCGGCCAAATGAAGTTGATGATGACCAAATCAAAGCATTAATCGAATTGGATCGTCATGTAACTGAGCGTGAGATAGGAGAGAAGTTAAATATACCAAAATCAACCGTTCATTATCACATACAAAGTCTTGGACTGGTGAAAAAGCTTGATATTTGGGTACCACATGAATTGAAAGAAATTCATTTAACAAACCGAATCATCGTTTGTGATATGCATCTTAAACGCAATGAATTCGATCCATTTTTAAAGCGAATCATAACTGGAGATGAAAAATGGATTGTTTACAATAACGTTAATCGAAAACGATCATGGTCCAAGCATGGTGAACCAGCTCAAACCACTTCAAAGGCTGATATCCACCAAAAGAAGGTTATGCTGTCTGTTTGGTGGGATTGGAAGGGTGTGGTATATTTTGAGCTGCTTCCAAGGAACCAAACGATTAATTCGGATGTTTACTGTCAACAACTGGACAAATTGAATGCAGCCATCAACGAGAAACGGCCAGAATTGATAAATCGTAAAGGTGTCATTTTCCATCATGACAACGCCAGACCACACACATCTTTGATGACCCGGCAAAAACTGGGACAGCTTGGCTGGGAAGTTTTGATGCATCCACCATATAGCCCTGACCTTGCACCATCAGACTACCATTTATTTCGATCTTTGCAGAACTCCTTAAATGGTAAAACTTTCGGCAATGATGAGGCTATAAAATCGCACTTGGTTCAGTTTTTTTGCAGATAAAGGCCAGAAGTTCTATGAGCGTGGAATACAAAATTTGCCGGGAAGATGGCAAAAGGTTATCGAACAAAATGGAAATTATATATTTGATTAAAGTTGATTCTAAGTTTGATTAAAAATGCATTTACTTTCTTTTGATAAATCCGCAATTACTTTTTGGGCAACCCAAAGTCATGTTGTGCTGATGGTACAAGATAAGCCGACCCAGTAAGATTTGACCAAGTGATGTTTGGTGGGTTAAAATCACCAACAACAACCATTAAGTCAATGTCTCTTCAATTTGAAAAAACATCTTTAATACAAGCTATATGTTACATAAAAACTTGAATATCAGAAGAAGGGGGGATATAGGAACAGGTAATAAACAAAGCGAATAATAGAAAAGTTACCTTTACGGCAACAAATTCAACTTCCTTAGGCACATTTACGTTGATCAGTTCTGATCCCTGACTGGATTTAACTGACACCTCTGCGAACTGGTCGATCATGTCGGTAGATAAAAAAGTCATTTGACAAAATTTCAGAATCAGAGATTATGTGATTTAACCAAGTCTCTGAGAATGCAATGATGTCAAATTCAAATGAAGCACTATTCAAGAACAGACCTCTAACATTCTGATAGGCTATATAAATACAAAGAGGTTTCATCACAATAAGCTGCTGAAAATTGCCAAAGTAAAATGTCTTTTGAGCGGTAATTAGTGATAAAGGCAATTTAAATCGCAAACTTCTAAAGCAGATGCCAAATTGGTTTCACAAGTGTCAGACGCTCTGCCCCAGCTCTAGTTATAATTTAATGTTGAATTCTTAAAGCTCAAGTTTCAGGCAGACAGCTAAAATCCGTTGACAGACCAGGGAAAACTCCCGCAACTTTGACTCTAAAGTGGGAAAACTTTTGTGGTGATAAGCGTCGAGTGACTGGCCTTGTCTGTCTGGTGGCTGCTGGTTTGTGGCATAGCATTAAAGTATGCAACAGTTTTTTAGATTCCGCATTGTGCTCAACTGGTTCCTCGAGCTTGTTGCCGTTGTCGTTGGCATTGTCGCTGCCTTTTGCATCTGTTTTTGTCGTCATATCAGTTTTCGCCTGAATAGACATGTTATCTATACACAATAATGCTTAAAGTGAGCTTGGCAGAGGCTGTAAGGTGTGACTTTTGGAACTTTGCATGTTGTTAATACTCTCACAACCTCAACTCAACTCGTTAGCCTTTACAGGCGGTGAGCACAGAGCATTGTAGTGCACTGTTTCCTTGTTATTTTTTATCCTCAGACGTGCCATTGTGTTTACACAAGCTACAGTTTGCACACCCTTATAGAGAGCTCGCATTGTATGTGTAATGATTGCACATATACATTAGGGTGTCGCAAAAAAAAAAATTATTTGCAGCGTCATTTTCTGAAAGCTTAAAGAGTAAATCATTTATTAGATTTTTTCCAGATTTTTCGAGAGAAAGAAAAGAAAAATGTTGATGTGGAAACTAAGAAATTTGTGGTTATTGACCAAACTGCAAGTAAGCGACCCCTAAACGCCTTTCGAAAAATAACAAAAAAAATCTCAAAAATACTTAACTCTATAAGCTTTCATAAAATGCCGGTGAGCCCGTGAAAATAAAGAAAAAAAGTATTTTTGGGACACCCTAATATATATGCACACTTACGCATTCTTACATATACATCCACGTCGATTCGAAAGTCACATTTGTTTTTGCTTACTCACATTTTCATATGCAAATTAATAAGTCAAATCTAAATAAACCTAGTTGTTAGCTGCAAAATTCAATTCAATTGAAATTTAATATCAAGAAGTTGCAATAAGTTGTTAGTAGTTGCCAAAACCGTTTATTGGTTTGACAGGTCTTAGATAGGCACCTTGCATCGACAATAATAGAGAATTTTAGAGTTGAAAATGTTATCAAATCAATAATAGTATATAAGACGTGTCCGGTTGTGTTGCAGTGTGCAGTGTGTGCATAACACGTGGAGTAAGCCCAGCTTCCCATTACAGTATTAACATTCTTGATTCAAGAAATTTTAGTACTCAATCTTTTAAACAATCACTGCCGAGAAAAATGAAAGATTTACATTTAACACACAATCTAAATTAAGTTGACATTAATTACATAAGTTGACAGAAAATTAAAAAAAAAACAGAGGGAAGCTAACTTCGGCTCGACCGAAGTTTATATACCCTTGCAGTATAATATATATTCTCCAATGCTTTGCAGACAATATTCATAACTAAAAAGTATGGAGATGCTACCAAAAAACAAAACAGTTTTTCTCACTAGAACTATATTTTCGAAAGATCGTTCCTATTGAAGCTATTTGCTATAGTCATCCGACTTGGATCAAACTTGACAGAATTGTGTGCTAGCACATAATATTGATTAGTAAAGAGTTTGGGAGCGATATCATTAAAAACAAAACAGTTTTTCAGACTAAGACTTTTTCAGACTTATCTTTTGTATGGCAGCTATATTATATAGTCGTCCGATTTTTATAAAACTTGTCAAAATTATTAGAAAGCATAGAGAACTGGCCCAGCGTGCTGGACTGCTGCGCGGGAGGTCGTGGGTTCGACATCCCGCCTCGGAACATCAAACAAAATTTTTTTTCTTTTTGAGAAATTTGCTTTTACACATCCAGTGTTTCTCACTAATACTAGTTTTTCGACCGATTGTTCCTATGGCAGCTATATGCTTTATTCATCCGATCCTGCCAGTTCCGACAAATGTGCAGCGTATTTATACCAAATAACTTCGTGCAAAAGTTTGGATAAGATAGCTTTAAAACTGACGGAGGAGATTGCATAGAAACAGACGGACGGACGGACATACGGACGGACAGACGGACATGGCTATATCAACTAAGCTTGTCACGCTGGTCAAGAATATATATACTTTATGTGGTCGGAGATGTTTCCTTCTATGCGTTACAATTATTAATTTTAAAGAAATACAAAATACAAAGAATTACATTTTACAAGAACTCCTTCATGCAATAGCTACAATACTATCGATAACGCCTCACGTGTTATTTTCAATTGCACGAAACTTAACTCATCACGTCAACATTTCCCATCACTACTCAAATACGACAACATATATAATTTCTTTAAGCACGAGAACACTAACTCACACCAAAACAAACATTACATTCATTAATGAAAACAACATAGATCTATGAAGACAAATAACTACAAGATCACGATAACACATTTAGCATTGGCGTTTTCCACTTGATACAAAGTGGGCGGCCAAGTATGTAATTCCAGATTACCTAAGGGTTTCTTGCACAGAAAAAAGTAAGATCAAATATCAAAATGGTATTTCAATATAGTTTCAATAATATCAATATTTTCATACCAAGGTTAAACTATTTAATATCAATGTGAAATGCAAAATTCCCTAGTGATATGATTTGAGATCAAAGTAGAGATCGAAATTCTAAAGCAGAGAGAGACACATAGAATTGCTCGAATCAGAGAGAGACAGCTATAGTCTATATCGAAAAAAAAAACAATAACAAAGTTCACTGCTCCGCCGCAGCAAGCTCGAAAACGAGTGCCGGTCGTTTTTTCTTCGTGATAATTTCGAAGTCATTCTCGCAAGTTTCTAGCTTCTACTTGTAAATTTCGTCATTCGTTCCGTGTTATTGCGTGGGAAAAGTGCGGTGCCTAAAAAAATTAAGAGTTAAGTTTAGTTTTTTTTGTATTGACGGCATTTATTTCGGCAATTTGTATTTGCAAATTTTCAAAATGTTAAAAAGATAGTTTATTCTTTTTTTTTTTTTTTACCCCCCCCCCCCCCCCCCAACACTAAGATAATATTACACACACACATACATACATTTATAAAAAGTCTTGCGGCGTTTCGCTTTTTAGTTCTAGTTGTATTCGTCGCATTTGTTCACGCTAGAGCTTTTTGGAAAGCTCTTTTCACGCGCTAACACGTGTTTGATTTATTGTTGTTTGTTTTTAGTCGTTCGTTAGTTATAGCGTCGCAAACATGGAGCAAAATAAAGAGAAAATACGGCATATTTTACAGTACTACTACGATAAAGGCAAAAATGCATCTCATGCTGCCAATAAAATTTGTGCAGTTTATGGACCCGATACAGTTTCCATTTTCACCGCACAACGATGGTTTCAACGTTTTCGTTCTGGTGCAGAGGTGATCGAAGATGCGCCACGGTCCGGAAGGCCTGTCGTCGAAAATTGCGACAAAATCGCTGAATTGATCGAAAGAGACCGGCATAGTAGCAGCCGTAGCATCGGCCAAGAGCTGGGCATGAGTCATCAAACCGTTATAAACCATTTGAAGAAGCTTGGATTCAAAAAGAAGCTCGATGTATGGGTGCCACACGACTTGACGCAAAAAAACATTTTGCCCGTATGGATGCATGCGAATCGCTTCTGAATCGCAACAAAATCGACCCGTTTTTGAAGCGGATGGTGACTGGCGATGAAAATTAGGTCACTTACGACAACGTGAAGAGCAAACGGTCGTGGTCGAAAAGCGGTGAAGCTGCCCAGACGGTGGCCAAGCCTGGATTGACGGCCAGGAAGGTTCTTCTGTGTGTTTGGTGGGATTGGCAGGGAATCATCCACTATGAGCTCCCCTATGGCCAAACGCTCAATTCGGACCTGTACTGCCAACAACTGGACCGCTAGAATGCAGCACTCATGCAGAAGAGGCCATCTTTGATCAACAGAGGCCGAATTGTCTTCCATCAGGACAACGCCAGGCCACACACATCTTTGGTGACGCGCCAGAAGCTCCGGGAGCTCGGATGGGAGGTTCTTTTGCATCTTTCCACCACGTGAATAGCAGTATGTATGGCGAACGAGCTTGGTAGTCGGAAGTTGGCCAAAAGAGAGTCCTGTGAAAATTGGCTCTCCGAGTTTTTTGCCAATAGGGAAGCGAGCTTCTATAAGAGGGGCATTATGCAGTTGGCATCTCGTTGGGAACTCGTCATCGAACAAAACGGCGCATATTTGACTTAAATCGCATTATTATAACCAATTTTATGAACAATTGAAAATTCAATAAAAATACCGCAAGACTTGACAACCTTTGTGTGGGCCGTAGATAAGACAGGAAAAGCAGCTATTTGGCTTTAAGGTAGTGGCAGCACAGTTCTCCAATGTGCGAGCAGATGATGGTTTCGTTTGGGCAAAATTCGGAGACATGTGGATATATAGTGTGTACCTTGCCCCCAGCCTAAGCATGTCGGACTTCTGTGCCACCCTTGACGCGCTAGTATCCGACGCAGGGATCGGAGCCCAATGATCACCGCCGGAGATTTCAACTCGTGGGCGGAGGACTGGGGAAGCTCGTTCACCAACGCGAGAGGCAGGATTCTGTTAGAGGCTTTCACGAGCCTAGAAATTGGGTTGCTGAACCAAGGCACTCAGCACACCTTTAGTAGAGCAGCAATTGGATCCGTTGTGGACCTCACATTCGTCAGCAGTAGCCTTGTTCCTACTGCTAGCTAGAGGATAAGCTGTGAGTATACAGCGAGTGACCATATGGCCATCCGATTTACGGTGGGCGAGCCAATGATAAGACCAATGGTAATTGTCTATTATACGTCCTTCCTCTCCAAAAATTCCGAAATTAATTTTCCTGAAAACTCATTTTAAAAGAAACCATGGATGACCGCCAATTCAATTTTGCACGTAAATTATTCATAATTCGCGGTCCATCGAGGAAAAATTATTTCGGAATTTTTGGAGAGGAAGGACGTATAATAGACAATTACCAGACCAATAAATCCGGCATCCCGCTGGAAAATGTATCGAGCAGAGTCGATGAGACCACAAGACTTTGCTGCCTCATTGGCAAACTTAACAGTTTCCGGGAGCACTGAACACATGGCCGAAAATGTCATCAGAAATGTCATTTTGTTGCCCTGTCCCTCCAGCCCGATGTATTCGCAGCACTATATAGCCAATGTCTTCGAGAAGGTATATTCCCATAGAAATGGAAGACTCAGAAGCTGGTCCTTCTCCCGAAACCGGGGAAACCACCAGGTCAGGCAGGTTCCTATAGGCCGGAAAGATGCTGGAGAAAATAGTTGCCACACGCCTGGAACGGGCAATTGCTGCAGCCGGCGATCTATCACATCCGGAAGGCGAGGTCCACCATCGATGCCATCAACTTGGTCGTGGATCCAGCGTCGAAGGCGATAGAGGGAACGAGGTGGAAGGGCGGAGGCAAGGATTACTGTTTAGTGGCCACACTAGATATACGAAATGCATTCAACACAGCAAAGTGGAGCTGTATTCTTGGCGCGTTGATAAGCTTTGGAGTCCCAACTTACCTGCTCAATATAATCAGAAGCTACCTTAACCATAGGGTGTTAAAATACGACACTACTGCTGGGACGGAGTAACTGGAGGAGTCCCGCAAGGCTCTGTACCTGGCCCACTATTATGGAATACCATGTATGATGGTGTCCTACGAATAGCTCTCTCTCCAGGAGTCCAAGTCGTAGAATTTGCGGATGACGTGGCGTTTGTGGTGGTTGCTAAGGAGTTAGCACAGACAGAGTTGCTATGCAACCAGGCAATAGGGCAGATGGTGGAATGGCTCATATCAATGGGGCTAGAGCTGGCACCTCATAAGACCGAAGCAGTGCTGATAAATAGCCGAAAAAAAGTGGAGACAGCATACATCACTGTCGGTAACACTACCGTGTCCTCCAAGAGGGCAATTAAGTATTTGGGAGTCATTCTGGATACGAGACGAAGCTTTCGCGAGCATTTGGACTATGCTAATACAAGGGCAGCCACAACCAACAGAGCACTGTCGAGGCTGATGCTCAACACCAGAGGCCCAAGGCAAAATCGAAGAATGCTACTCACGAGTGTTACCAGGTCGATAATGCTTTGCGCAGCGCCTGTCTGGAAGTATGCCCTGCTCATCAAAAGCTATAGGCGTGGATTAGAGTTAACACACCGACTGGGCGCCATTCAATCTGTTGCGCGTTTCGAACAATTTCGGATGATGCCGCGCTAGTCATCGCTGGACTGGCGCCTCTGGAAATGCTGGCAGCCGAAAGTTCCAAGGTCTATGTGGAAACTCACGGCAAAGGCTTGCCGGCTGCGACAAAGAACGCGATCCGGACATCTGCAAAGTTGCAGAGCCTTGGAGAGGCATGGCAAAATCGATGGGACGCGTCTCCAAAGGGTCGCTGGATACACCGACTCGTACCAGACCTGAGTAGGTGGGTTGGCAGGAAGCACGGTCAGGTATGTTTTACCTGACGCAAATCCTGAGCGGCCACGGCTGCTTCCGCAGCTACCTGCGCCGTTTTGGCCATGAGCAAAGCGCAGAGTGCACCTGGTGCGGGGACATGGAGGAAGATACGGAGCACGTGCTTTTCGCCTGTGGCAGATTTGCACTGGAAAAGGAGCAGATGGAAGAGTCACTCGGGAAGCGCATTACGGTGACGAACTTGGTACCAACAATGCTGGAAAGCGGCCGAAACTGGGAGCTTTTAAGCAACTATTCGGCGCAAATCATGAGGGAACTGCGCAGACTAGAGCGCTTGAGAAGGGTATCCGTTGAGTAGCGAAACTGACGTTTTTGCGAAGCATTGCTTAGCGGCCCTACCGCAGAAATGGAGCTCCACTTTCAACAAAAAATATTGTAATGTAAATAGGATAGTGTAGTAATATGTCTAGATAATAAGCTAGCTTAAGCCCACTGTAATATTTATCTGCTGAACGGCCTTCGAGCGCTGGGTATGTACCCATGCATTCAATTTGATGGTAAAAGCGAAATAAAGAGGACGCTACAATTCAGAAGTGGGATTCATCTAACGTCAAAACGAAAAAAAAAAAATTAAGTCAAAAACAATTCAGTGGCTGTTCGTAGCTGTCCTAATCACCGTAAATCGGCCAAATGGAGCAGAAAATTTTTACGGCGGAGCTCAGCCTTGTTGAACTAAAATCCTGGTGTGAAAGACTGGGTCTGCCAACATCAGGCACAAAGGCAACGCTCATTGGACGACTTAATGAAGTTGACCCTCAGTTTGTGGCACTAAGTCCAGGTGAGGGCATGCCGCGCCAGAATTTGGAGTATATCACCATATATAAGGGCGCAGTTGACAAAATGCACATCTGGCACTACACCCAGGACGATTTTGCCACCAGCAACGACTCCAAAGAAAACGCGCGAAACCCTAGTGGGATTTTAACTTAATAAAAAAAAAACATCCAAAAAAAATATTTCCCCCAAAAAGTTGCAAAAACCTGCAATCTTCCATTCGCTTTTGTACAGTGGCGGAACGCAGCAGGAACTGTTCTAATAGAACGGCCTTTTGCATGGGTTGTTGTTGTAAGTTCAACTTCGTAAAACCGCTCGGCTCTCCCTTCCAACTTTAGTTTCCATTTGCACGCTGTCAGATGGCGTTCTCTTGGCAGTGGTATTTGCACGCATGCTGGCATGGTTTCCAAAAAGAACGCATTTAGAACGTGTGCTACTAGAACGTATTGAGCATGGCATCCTGCACCAGTGCTATTAGAATGTGTGGAGCATCGCGTGCCAAAGCAGTTCCAAAGGAACGTACCCATTAGCCCAATTTTGAAAATGATTTTAAAAATATAGTAAAACACAAACTCATCCTTTTTAGTGAATATTTCATAGTAACTAATAATATTTTTATACACTTGAAAAGTGTATTATAATTTTGCCCAGAAGTTTGCAACGCATAGAAGGAATCATCTCCGACCACATAAAGTATATATATTCTTGATCAGCATGACGAGCTGAGTCGATTAAGCTTTGTCCGTCCGTCCGTCCGTCCGTCCGTCCGTCTGTCCGTCTGTCTGTTTCTACGCAAACTAGTCCCTCAGTTTTGGAGCTATCGAGCTGAAACTTTGCACAGAGTCTTCTTTTTACTGCACGCTGCTAATATGTCGAAACCGACCGGATCGGATGACTAATTCTTGTAGCTGCCATACAAATGTTCGTTCGGAAAATGGGTTTTAGTAAGAAAAACTGTTTTGTTTTCAATATTACTGCTCTCAAACACGGTCATGGGTAAAATGTAATGTTTTTAAGCTGATCTGCGAAGTTTGGTCGAAGTCGCTAACCGTTGAGACAAGCTATTTCAAGTGTATCAAAACTTCGGTACAGACGAAGTTAGCTTTGCCTTTCTCGTGTTTTATTTTAAAATTCAATATTGGGGCTACATACATACATTCTTCACGGTGCTCTTTGTATAAAAAAAAAACACTTTTTTAATGCTTTAAAATATGTCGAGAGCTCTTGGGAGTAGTCTTCAGGTAGGAGTAACTGCGTCGGGCCAGTCCAGCAGTCCTAGAAATATTATTACATGTATGTTTATTTACTTACTTTAATTACGCATTACAACATTGATGCCCCAATATTCCTCCAGGACTAAAAAATGCAGAGCAAAAAAATTTAAATACAAAGACATATTTAGCTTTCAGCATTCATTCAATTAAATACTTACCACTAACAAATATAAAATGAGAACCACATTAAATTTTCAATTCAATGCGAGGCAAACATCAACTTCTAACTGAAGGCAAATGAAAACGGGGACACTCAAAAACCACGTGTTTTTTGCGTGTTCCCCTTTGTTTTCTTAATTGTTATCCATTGCTTTTCGTTGATTCTCTGTTCGGGTCTCATTTCGCATTTTGGTTTCCAAAAGCACAGGTGCTGCATGCGTGCCATTAGAAGGGACGTTTGCATGTTATGCAGATTTTATGCCTTCCAATATACTGCCAAAGGAACATGCTTGCAATAAACGAACGATCGCTAATCGTTCGGGTCCCACTTCCGATTTTGGGTTCTAATAGCACAGGTGCTGCATGCGTGCCATTAGAAGGGACGTTTGCATGTTATGCAGATTTCTTCCCTTCTAACCCACTGCAAAAAGGAACGTGCATCCGATTTCATACAGATTGTATGCCGTTTTTCATACTGCAAAAATTGGTAGTGCATTCTTCCTTGTAAAAAGAACAGTGCCAGATGGCATTCTTTTGGGAACCACGTTCCGTAAAGTCCGACTGGGACGAAAACGACTCTCCACAAAAACACACACAAAAAAAAAAAAAATTCCACCCCAACCAACCCCAACAAAAAAAAAAAAAAAAAAAAAAAAAAAAAAACAACAACACCAAAAAAGAATTTGAACGAGAACAACTTGCATGCCGATCAGAGATCTGCATGAGTGCACTGCCACAACAAGTGTACCGCATTTTTACTTGATATTTTTCACACTCGAGTGTCTCCAGCCACTGCAAAAAAACGTACGCGGTGCTTACAACACTCGTGGCATATTCTTGCATCGGGTACCGAGTGCCAATTATACCCGCGCTACTCGTGCGACTAATTTTTTTTGTTCATCGATACACCAACAATTCTCGCATAGCCTTCTGTATTTGTCGCTCTCTCACTTAAGTAATTTTTTGATCGTGCTTGCTCTTAAGGGTATTTTTCTTACTGGTTGCTTTGTTGTGTTTATGGGCCCGCTCATGATGCAATAAGTATAAGGTATAAGTCTCGTCGGCTGCCAACGCTAGCTCGTTTTTGTCCCTTAGCTTCAGTGCATGCTTCCTTGTTGACGCGGAAGGCTGCGTGCGGACGAATTTTTTCTTAATGTTTTAACCCTTACGCAGCAACAAAAATTTATTTCAAAATTGAATATATTTTATAATTAAGAAAACAATATTCTGTTCAAAATCGAAAACAAAGATTAATTGCCAATTCCAAATTATTAATAATAAAATTTTAAAAACAAAATTAATGTATAAAATAAGAATATGAAAACTAATTCACCTCTTTGTATTACAATATGCTATTTTAAACCCCACGGACCTGTTCAGGGTTAAGCACGGTACGGAGTACTCCAAACTGTTTGGGCGCACAAAAAAAAGTCAATTATTGCGCGTGTGGAACCTAAAAACATATTAGTGTGCTGAGATAGCCCAAAAATGCCAAAAGCGTCAAAAATATGCCAAATTTGGGATTTTTAATTTAATTTAACACGGTTGGTTATAAAAATTAATTAGAATTTTAAATCATCAATATAAAAATGCAGATTTTGAAATACGGATAGTTCAGGATGTAGCCACGGGGCACCTCTCCCGCACAAATCGTGTTGGAAGAGAGATGAGAATGCCAGAAGCAACCATCAATGTCTCAGCTGCCTTATTTTCGGCAAGGGGGAAATATGGGAAGATTTTTATATAGTGCAAAGACAGATTGTAAGATCTAATGTACTTCACGCAGAATGGCATGTTCAATAGATACGTTAAAGTCACGGTACCCTGTACGCACTGAAAAGTGCATACGAATCAATGAGCCTGGCTGGTGGCCGACTAGCGCCCCCAGGAGACCGGAGTCTCCCAGATAGCCATTTGAAAAGCAAACTTTCGGACATAACAATTCCATATGATATAGAAGTCCACGTCCAGACTCAATTTAAAACTCAGCAAGCCCCAGGCTTGGTTCAGAGGATAAGGACTGGGGTCGGCATAGTTGTCACGCCCGTTATGACGAGGGACGCCATCATGCCCCTTTCGGGACGAAGGTTCCCACAACAGTTGGAGACAAATCTTCCATATGAGCGCCAACAGTTTTATTTGCCTCTTTGAGTTGACGCCAAAAGGAAACATCCTCTCCAGCCGCAATACAATCTGGTGTCGTGCAAGACCAATCAAAAATGTAATAAATTTTTATATAAAAATTAAACAAAACTTTTACTGTTGTTGCTTTTATCCCGGACATGATTGTTGCAGATCTTTGTTGACTGCTGCTGGAGGCTCTCCATGTCAACTGCAGCAAAATTATATTTATTGGTGAGGTTCCAAATACTTATCTTTGCCTCTACGGTATTAATCAGCGCAATTTGACTCTTCTTTTCTGACATTTTTTTGCTTCTGAGCGTCAAAATAAATAAATTTAATTACTTTGGGCGCCCAAAAAAGGCTCGAACAGCTGGAAATACAATCCACAAATTCAGTGTTCGACGTTCGAGTTCGATGTTCGTGTGGATTGACGTTTCGTGTCTCTGCGTACACACCGTAAAACGTTTGACGTCAAACGTTTTGCGTGTGGTTTTACAACGTTTTTTATACCCTGTACCCATTGAAAATGGGTAAAAGGGGATCATGAAGTTGTGCAAATGTATGTAACAGGGAGAAGGAAACATTTCCGACCCTATAAAGTATATATATTCTTGATCAGCATCAACAGCCGAGTCGATTTAGCCATGTCCGTCTGTCCGTCTGTCCGTCCGTCTGTCCGTCCGTCTGTCCGTCTGTCTGTATGAACGCGTCGATCTCAGAGATGGTAAAAGATAGAGGTTTGACATGTATGGGACAAATGCTTCTTTTATCTGTACGCTGATCAAGTTTGTTTCAAATTTTGGCCACGCCCCCTCCCGCCCCCGCAATTTGGAAAAAACGTTATATCTCCCACAGTTTTGAAGATAGACGATTCGTACTTTCAAGAGATAGTTAGTAATTAGCAAAATAAATCGATTTGCCGAAGAAATGATAAAAATCGGATGAACGGTTCAGAAGTTATGAGCAAAAACGCGAACCCCCCCCGCTACCACCCCACCCACCCTACAAAAATGTTGCATACTTTTCGGATGGTCACCCTAAGGAAACATGTTTTTCATGAGTAACGGGTATATCGAAGTCGGTTAGAGCCGACTTTAACTTACGCTCTCGTTGTCAATTGTACAGGGTATATTGAAGTCGGGCTACTCGACTGCAACGGTCTTACTTGTTTTTATATGGAGTTTTTCGTTTGCGAGCGCTTTTTTGAGTACTCCGTACCGTGCTTTAATCAACATATTTTATTGCCGTTTCGTTCACACTCACTATAATTTGTGCTTTTCACTCGCACTTATTGCTAGCATACGCTAAGGGACAGCTTTTGCCGACGCGACTACCTTATACTTATTGCCTAATGTCGAAGAGGAATACGCAATGCATACATAAGTATTTAAACAACCTGCAAGACCAATCAAAAATGTAATAAATTTTCATATAAAAATTAAAAAAATTTTTACATGATTGTTGCAGATCTTCGTCGACTGCTGCTGGAGGCTCTCCATGTCAACTGCTGCAAAATTATTTTTTTTTTTTTATGGTTCCAAATACTTATCTTTGCCTCTACGGTATTAATCAGTGCAATTTGACACTTCTTTTCTGACATTTTGTTTGCTTCTGAGCGTCAAAATAAATAAATTTAATTACTTTGGGCGCCCAAAAACAGCTCGAACAGCTGGAAATACAATCCACAAATTCAGAGTTCGACGTTCGAGTTCGATGTTCGTGTGGATTGACGTTTCGTTTTCTGCGTACACACCGTAAAACGTTTGACGTCAAACGTTTTGCGTGTGGTTTCACAACGTTTTTTTTATATGGAGTTTTTCGTTTGCGAGCGCTTTTTTGAGTACTCCGTACCGTGCTTAAGTAAAAATAAGTATTGTCCCTGCGAAGAGTGCGTACGAATGCAACACGACAACGACATCAACACGCGGAGCCGATCATAGCAAAATCAACCACTTTTACAAACGAGCATACAAGAGACTCATTTGCAAAAATACCAATAACAGAAAGAGTGCGTATTTGACTCGACTGAGGAATTTAGAGTGTCAGTCACACTGCATACGCATTTAAAGCGAGTGTTGATGCAGTCAAAAAAACAGGCACTCTTGCAGATCTCTGATGCCGATACATACACAGGCAACAACGACAAAGCTAGAAAGTTGGAAGCTACAGTGGCAGCCAACAGTAATGGTATAAGTGGAAGTGAGACGGCAAATTTAGAACGCTTGATTTTACAACTGCAGCTGGAAATTAAGGAATTACAGGGCGGTATCCACGGCTCGCGAAATGGCCGCGAAATGAAAAACTCCATTTAAAAAAACTGCTGCGTAATTTGTTCGTGTGGCCATTTCATAATCGGTTTCCACTTTTCGGGATAAATGGCTTACGTTTGCCACTACGTTATGTTAAACAAATAACGTAGCTTTAAGTGCTGTTAACGCCTTTTTTTGTGGCGACGAAACGAAAATAGGTTTTGATTCTAGTTTGTGCGGGCAAGACAACAACAACAACAAATTAAAAATGACTCCGGCAGAAAACGTCGCCTAATGACAAAAATGTAATTAAAGTTATATGAAAATGTGAATTTATACTTTATAGTTGTAAAACAAGCTCCCGCGATTGTTTGGTGCTTTTATGGCCACATGTTTGTCATCAATTGCTCTAATGCAGTTCGGAAAATTCCAAACCTCCTTGAACTCCTTGGCGTCTTGCAGCATGCCACCCTCACTCCATGGAGCTATCTCATCTTTCAGCTCCGCGCAAATGGTATCACATACTTTGTCAATAAGGACGCCCATCCTACTTGCCGATCCGATATGACGAGGACACATGACGATGTAGTTCTCCGGATGCCAGATACCTAGTTTCACAAGGTAGAAATAAGTCAACGAACTTAAGTTATTTCAACAGCGCCAATCCTTACTCCAATACTACTGCCAATTTTAATTGAGGTGATATGCAATCCCTGCGAGACATGCTCTTGGACATCAAGTGTGCTTCTAATATTTGGAAATGCTTTCCGAAGCATGTGTAGCTCATGTGGAAGCTCTCGTGAAAGACATCAGGATTTTGAATCATGTTCTGAAACTAAACAAATGCTTCGTAAATTATCCATTCAAAAACTTCTAGACATTACTCCTCACATCTTTGAAATAGCGCCACTTTTCACTTCTCTCTCGCAGATATGGGTTAACCCAGTATCTGTGCTTCCTCTTTTTCCTCTGTTGCTCCTCTTCCTGCCACTCCACAAAGCTGGCGGCCAGATTTGCCACATTAAGTTGCAGCAATAAAAGTTCGCTTCAATAGTGATATTAAGAAATCAATATAGAAAATAAGCATAATTATGCACCTTCTTACAGGCGTGTATGTACTTCTGTACTCACCGTGAAACCATCATTGATATATCTTTATTTAAATTTTATTAAATTATTTTGATTTATTTACGAAATGTTTTTTTTTCAGCGCCAAAGCAGCGCAAGTTTAGTTTTTCGATAGTAAAAATGGTGTTATCGTGTTAACAGCAGTGGCTTGGCAGACTCTGTAAAGTATCTGCGGAATATCAACTTTTTCACGAGAGATTTTTCGCGAGCCGTGGATACCGCCCTTACGCAACAAATCAGCAATCCCTTTTAACACTTTAAAGGAATTGGTACCAGAATTCAACGGCGAGAATGATGTTGGCGAGTGGCTGCAGTGTTTGGCCAGTCTCGAATACTGGCCAAACACTGCAGCCACGGCCTTTTCAGTAAGCGACAATGATGTACGTGCTCTTTTGTGCACATGTTTCAAAGGTAATGCGAATATATGGCTCTTGTCAAACAAATCGCTGCTGGAAGGCGACATTGACGACATACTCGAGGAGGTTCAGCTGGTATATGGAACCAAGGAAAGCGTCCTTGATTTACGCCGAAAATTTGAGCGGCGCAAGTGAATGGTGGATGAGAAGTTTGTCACATATTACACTGACAAGGTACAATTGGCATGGGTGATGAGGAACTCGTACAGTATCTCATCGATGGTATACCGGAGCGACAATTGACCAATCTGGCGAAGTTACAGTGCTTCAGTTCGCCAGCCGCAGTTCTGCGCGCGTTCCAGTACATTCGACGTTCGCCAAATTCAGCAAAAGGTGGACAAGCTTCGCAGGCTCTGGCCCCGGACCAGCGGGCCAGAAAGTGTTTTAATTTTTATATTTTTCTATTGTCACAAGCCTGTTCGTGCGGATGGGGCTTGTTTTGCTGCCGGGAGGCAAGACAACTTGCCAGGGCATGAAAAAACTAACGGAAACCCCAAAAAAACACCCCCAATTATGAGAAGGAAGTGGAAAATAATTCAAGAACTATGTAAGCTTTTTTAATGGACATTTGGGAAAAATAAGTAACATTTTTTTTCATAAGTTTTTTAAATCAATTTTAAAGATTTAGGTGGAAAAAAAATTAAAAATTTTTTTTCATTAAATTGCTTATTAAATTTGGTATCCCAAAAATATTTTTATAAGAGTAGACCAAAACAAAAAAAGAAAATATCGAAGCTGCATAATGGCTGATTCTTATTTTGGAATTAATAACAGCAAACTCAATTAGGGTGTTCACCAGCTCTCGTAAAAGCGTAAGTCGAAAAGCGTAAACTTCAAAAGTTTACGACACAACAACAAAACACATAGGAAAAAAATTACCAACTTTTTGTTGCCCTGGGGTATGTTTATAAAATCGCTCGTAAAAGTGTAAAAGTGTAAAAACTTGAAGTGTTCAAAGTATCGGCCAAAAATACTTGGTATCGTGGTTATCTGATATAGAAATTTAGATACAGTTGTTTCTGTCTAGGCGTTGGCTGAGTGGATATGATCATCCCCTTGTATTTTTTGATATTCCGGTTCGAGTCCCGGTAATCTGTAATCTTTTTTTTTTTCTTTTTTTTTTTAAGTACAAAAAATTTAGCCGAGCTCTGAAAAGGTGTTCAACTACAAACAATAATATAAAAAAAAAAAAATTCAACTTGTATGGTTCGAACACACAACTTCCTGTTTATGAGTTATGCATACAGTGCTCTACGCCACTGAGGCGTCTGAAATCTTTTGTAAATATTAAGGGCAAAATGCGTAGCCTGTTAAAAACAGCTGGTTTACCACATCAATTACTAGGGTAAATCACAAAGCAACCCCCACCCACTGGAGGGGAAAAAATTTAATTTTTTACGAGGGGGGGGGAAAAAAAAAAAGGGAATAGTTTTTGTGTGTTATAAAATAAATTGGATGTTAAATGGGTTGTTATGAATATTGTGGGAGGGTGGTGGGATGTGTGGGGTGTTAGTTAATGAAAAAAATGAAAAATAATTTACAAGGTGGTTAAATTTTTATTTAATTATATTTTAAAAAAACAAAAAGAAGAGAGCGTATCAACTGTAATCAACAACGTAGAGGATAGAGTAGAGCATATTGTGGAGAATAGTCTGGAGATCCATTCAAAAGAAAAGCTTTGATAAGTCCAAGGTTGAAAGAAGCAAAAAGTATCAAACAAAAATTTAGAGTCTATAAATCGTGAAAACAACCCAAACGGAATAATTGATAAATTTTTTTTCGCGGGACGATTTTGAAAAACAAATGTGAGCTATCAATGTGGTGGAGGAAGGCAAGGCTACATATAAACTGGGAGAACAGACCAGTTTAAGAAACAAACAAAAGTTTGAGGCACTTTTTGAAGATCATTATACAAAACCCCTCAGACCAGATATACCTAAAAAAAAGTGTGAAATGAAAATCGTTATTGGGAATGATAAGCCATTCTAATGCAGGCCTAGAAGGTTATCATATGCCGAGAAAAAGGAGTTAGAAAAAATACTTGACGAAAACTTAAAGAAAGGATTTATACGACCTAGTGAGTCAGAGTTCGCATCTGCTGTGGTGCTAGTAAAGAAAAATAACGAAGAACGCAGAATGTGTGTAGACTTCCGACCGTTGAATAAACGAACCGCAAGAGATAATTATCCAATACCGCTTATCGACGATTTATTAGAGAGATTGGTTGACAAAAAGATATTTTCGAAGTTGGATCTCAAAAATGGGTTCCATCATGTATTTATGCACTAAGAATCGATCAAACTTACTTTTTTTTGTGACACTTCTTGGTCAGTTTGAGTTTTAAGAATGCCTTTTGGCCTTCGTAATGCCCCATCAACGTTTCAGCGTTACATAAATATGATATTTGCAGATATGATCAAGGCAGGAGATGTTGTAGTCTATTTAGACGACATAATGATTGCAACTGAAGACATGGAAAGTTATTTAACCATTCTTAAAGAAGTTTTTAAGCGAATGGTGGAAAACAGATTAGAGTTGCGATTGGACAAATGTGAATTTCTGCAACCAACCGTCAAGTATCTGGGATACATAATCGATGGTGAGGATATAAAAGCAGACGACAAAGGACTAGAGGCAGTTCGTTCTTTTCCTGTACCGACGAAAGTTCATGAAGTCCAAAGTATCATAGGACTCTGTTCCTATTTCAGAAGATTCATCAAAGACTTTTCGCTATTAGCTAAGCCGCTGCATGATCTGACAAGAAAAGATAGAAAGTTTAAATTCGGAGAAGAAGAACTAGAGGACTTTAATACTCTTAAAATGAAATTAATGGAGTCACCTGTTCTCGCAATTTATGACACAAGAGACGAAACAGAACTTCATACTGATGCAAGTGCATTAGGCTACGGGGCTATACTGCTACAGAGGAAAAAATATGGAAAACTTCAGTCTGTTTTCTATTACTCTAACGCCCGCGGGCGTTATGTCGCTCCTAACAGTGCAATATGGGTAATATTTCAATTTATCGGGTATTTAGTCATTTTCTCAAGTTGTTCAAATTTGAATTTTTTTTATGTTAACGTCTTTAAAGCTCCATACTCAAAATGTTAAATAACAGACCTATGTTAAGCCTAACAGCTGTCAAAGTCAGCTGTTGCTGTACAACGCACGTGCTTTAAAACCGCAATGTTTTTGCAGCCAATTCTGCAATTGTTATTTTGGAAACTGCAAGCTTATTTTGAATAAAACTTGAAATGGATACCACTCATACAGGTTTGTACTATATGTTGGTTGTACTAATATTTTGTTTTTGTGCGTGTTCTACTAATATTTTGTAAAATTAGAAAAGGGTCTCAAGGGTCATTTCTTGGAAAGAAATTTTAACTTTGCGGAGACTTTTAAAAAAATGTTAGCACTTGCTAGCTGTGTTTCCAAGTGTATGTCAAGAGTCATGAATTGTGAATTAAATGCACTTAGTCTTAATGTGCACTTTTGCTCACAACCGGCGCAAATTAATCTTTTGCAGGTGTATAAGCGTTTTCAAACGCCGAGCTTTTCGATATATGGCGCAAAGAGAAAGGCCACATAAACCAAGAAATAGCCATTTTGGACTTTTTATACCCGTTACTCGTAGATTAAAAAGGGTATACTAAAGTCGTGCAAATGTATGTAACAGGCAGAAGGAATCATTTCCGACAATATAAAGTATATATATTCTAGATCAGCATCAACAGCCGAGTCGACTTAGCGTTGTCTGTCTGTCCGTCCGTCCGTCCGTCCGTCTCAGAGATGGTAAGAGATAGAGGTTTGACATGTATGGGACAAATGCTTCTTTTATCTGCACGCAGATCAAGTTTGTTTCAAATTTTGGCCACGCCCCCTACCGCCCCCGCAATTTGGAAAAAACGTTATACCTCCTACAGTTTTAAAGATAGAGGATTCGTACCTTCTAAAGGCAGTTAGTAATTAGCAAAATGAATCGATTTGCCGAAAGAATGATAAAGATCGGATGATCGGTTCTCAAGTTATAAGCAAAAAAGTGAACCAAGCCCTCCCCGCTAACACCCCTCCCACCTAAAAAAAAATGTTGCATACTTTTTGGATGGTCACACTAAGGAACGCGGAAACACTGTTAAACATGTTTTTCATGAGTAACGGGTATATCGAAGTCGGTTAGAGCCGACTTTAACTAACGCTCTCGTTTAAAATGAAATTAAATAAAAGCATTATTGTTTCAAACTATGAAGCGGTTTTGAAAAGCATATGCCATAGTTTTTGCAGTAATTTGATAATCAGATGGCAAAAATGCAATAGGAACATAAATTATTTTGAACGAAAACATTCAGATTGGTTAATGAGCACCACCCAATTACAAATTAACGAAACAAATAATCGAAAAATTGGACGTCCAAAGTTGTCTTTCTCGTTAAAAGGAATAGAAGCAAAAAAAAAAAAACATGCACCAGCTCTATCAAAGTCTCAGCAATTCAACGTTTATTTGTTAATTCAAGCTGCAAGCACAGCAGCTCGCAGAAAAGGGAAATTTAATCTTGCTTTCTAAAAACGCTTGCGATCAGACCTCAAAGAGCAAAGCATGTAGGACATATTTTGAATAATCCTACAAATAAACCTATCCAGTAGCGTACGCAGATTTTTTCGGGGGGGTTTTCGAACAAAATTTTAGTATAGTAGTATTTCGCAACAAGGGGGGTTTAACCCCCAAAACCCCCCCTGCGTACGCCACTGTATCTGAGCATCTAAAGATGAAGCCTTAGCTTTTATTTTGGATCAGCGCTTTTCGAAGAAGCAATATTGCGCAATAAGAGAAGATGTTAAGACATTTATCCTTTGTATAGAGATGTAGCTGAACAAAAACAACATTGCAGACCGGCTGATATTCAAATTAATGAAACCGTAGCGAAGGAGCCTCGCAAGACCTTTTAAATCACACAGCCACTCGTATTGTTGTGCTCCAAGAAGACGTTATTATAAGTGCAATGAAAAAGGAGGTGATCGATTTCTTGTCCGCGGATTTAATCTTAAGCTATGGATTCGACGGAAGTACCGGACAGTCAATTAGACAACCAGGCATATGCTGATCAAAGATCCTGCGATGCAGACTCAAGCTTGTTTGCCACAACGGTTATGCCTCTAAAATTGATTGAAGCTTCCGGACACGTATTCTGGAAAAATCATACACCACAGTCAATAAGATTTTGCCGTCCACTTAAATTAAAGTTTTTAAAGGAAACAAAAGAAGACATAATTAAAGAGGACAGTGACATTAAAGACGAAATAGAACAAGTAAGACCGTTGCAGTCGAGTTTCCCCGACTGCAAAATACCCTGTACAATTGACAAAGACACACACACACACACACACATACACATACATAATAAACAAACACGCGCACGCACACACACAGTGCGCAGTGTTTTCGCTTAGATATCAATGTGCGTTTCAGAATAAATAGATATTCGGCCAAAGATCAAATATGCTAAGCCACTATGTTGTAACTTTAAAATTGTAGCTCTGACAGTTTTTTGCGGTTTAAGGGGGGAGGGGGAAATTTTGCAAATCTGAAACAAACTCGATGAGGGTACGGTATCCACCTATGTTCATGCAAAAATTTGGGTCTCTATCTCTTATAGTCTCTGAGATCGACTCGTTCATACAGTCAGACGGACAGACGGACGGACGGACAGACGGACATGGCTAAATCGACTCGGCTGTTGATGCTGATCAAGAATATATATACTTTACTGGCTGAACCCGCCGCGACTTCGTCCGCGACCAAGTTTTGAAAAAATCGTAGTAAAGCTTGGTATGGAGATACCCGCGAAATACCCGCGAAATGAAAAACTCCATATAAAAAAAATGATTTCGCACGGATTTCGCAGGTTGCTGTTTCGTGAGTTGGTATGGAGTTCACGCGCGAAATTGACATATCGATATCACAGCGTTGCCACCCGACGTCAACGTGTCACGCGATAGACACCCGATAGGCACGCGATGAGTTATGATTTCGAAGGTGTGAAATATATGTAAAACATATTTTTCGTCTCTACATATACACACATGTGGCGGGTGTCACACATATACTTACAAGTGTTGTGGCGCGGTATTTTAAATTGACTAAAAATATAATACAAACGCATTAAAAAGGCAGAACAACTTTTTATTGGAGGAGAAGGTGGCCCTAGGTAATTTAATAAAAGAGAAATCTGTTTTGCGGAAGCTCATCCATAAACAGCATTATGATAGCGGTTTGACAAAAATTATCTCGGAAAGAATAGGTGGCTGCCTTTGGAAAGGAAGGTAAATATAGTATTTATTGAGTTTAAATATGTAATTAACTATGTTTGTTTTTGCTAGGGGACCATTGCAAAACGGCTTGGTCTTCGTTAAAGGACAGTGTACTTTGCTGGAGTGATAAGCACGCCAAGAGTGAAAGCGATGGAGGCGCACCAATCGCAACTTAAGGAGGCAACGATGTGAAGTGGGGTTCTAACTTATGCCACGAGAACCTTAACTCCTCCTACGAGATTGCAGATGATGAGTAATGTCATGGCGCAGTCAACTCAGTTTCCCCTTCCCTAGTCTTGTCCATAAAGCATTAAATGCCTATTGGAGCAAATTATTGAAAAATTCAAATAAAGTAAGAATTAAGCTAACACTGTCGATCCGTAGGAGCCTTCACTACCGCTTATTTCAAATCACATATAGCTATTGTAGCAACTATTGCATCATTGGAGGCCACCAAAACTATTCGCTGTTTATTCATTTGAATTTTCCCGCCAAGTTAAATTTGAAAACATATTAACTAGAGATAAGCGTTTTATTTCGCACTTGCTATCGACGAAAAAATGTGCAGAGATTTCGCACACTTTTCGCAAGTATCTCCATACCAAGCTTAAGTAGAAAAATTTGTAAAGCTCCCTGAACACTGTGTTTGTATATAATCTATTTGTTAAAAATAGAGGGAAGCTAACTTCTGCTCGACCGAAGTTTATATACCCTTGGAGCATGATATATGCCTGCCAGTTTTTGTCCAAAATAATATTCAAAACAGGAAAGTATAAAAAAGCTACCATTGATAACAAAAAAGTTTTTATCACAAAACTACTTTTTCGACCGATCGTTCCTATGGCAGCTATATGCTATAGTCATCCGATCCGGCCGGTTCCGACAAATATGCAGCGTATTTGTACCAAAAGACTTCGTGCAAAGTTTGGTTACGATAGCTTTAAAACTGACGGAGGAGAATGCATAGAAACAGACGGACAGACGGACGGACGGACGGACGGACGGACAGACGGACATGGCCATATCAACTCAGCTCGTCATGCTGATCAAGAATATATATACTTTATGTGGTCGGAGATGCTTCCTTCAGTGCGTTACAAACATCCGGACCATTTTAATATACCCTCTCCAAGGGTATAAAAAGGAAATTATTTCTTAATATGATTAGATCATTAGCTTAATTTTAAGACATTTTCGAATTTACGGTTGATTAAAATAAATCCATCGGGAAAAGGTGAATTAAGTAAACCGTGGAAAATGCAGTGGCCCTTACACATATTAAATTCTATCCCGTCCCGTCCTAAGGGACTCAACCAAATTTTGAAGTCGCGCGGAAATTCCAGAATTACTAATTATTCCCTTCCTGTCTTGTGAATGCCGAACAGACTATAGTATATTCTTCTTCAGAAGGACTATGTAGTGAATTTATGGACATTTTATTTATAAGAGCGCACCATATACATTTGTTGTATATTAGATCTCCAGAATATTCTTTTCTGATCAATTTATGTAAATCAACACAGTATGTATGAGATGTGTAACTATTTAAACATGTGTACCTATGTGTCTTTATTATGCGGCAACCAAAACAGGGAAAATTAATTTCTTTAAAATAGAAAATATTAGAAGCAAACTTAACATTTCTTATTTAAAATCGGAAAAAAATACAAATATTTATAATAAAGGTCACTATTCCCGCTGCCCTCTGATTTTTATCTGCAAAAAGTTTAATTGAAAAATAAGCTGTTTTGGCAATAGTTTTTTTATCCTTTACACAATATTTTCGAACGAATTTTTAGGAGTTTCAATCGATATAAATATTTAAGATTATCAACTCACAGCCTAGTATTAACAAAGACTCGCAAATAAGGTAGGGAGACAACTAATTTTAAGAAAACTGCTCACGACATGTGTGCCATCACTTTTCCGATCTCACCTCTAACAAAAGGCGGCTGTGTCTGTTGTGCATATGACAGAAAAACACACGCACAATTTTTGGCTTCTAGCTTTGTGAAATTCTTACTACTACAGGGTTGTCCATATTCGACGGACCCATCTGGCAACGCCATAACTTTTGACAGAGATGTCAGATCGCTTAATGACATACCGCGTTTGAAGCGTCAGTCCAAGCAGATTTTTACCATGGAACAATACACGCCACGCGAGCGCTCTGAAATAGTTGAAATTTACATTCAACAGAACAAGTCAATTGTGAAAACTCAACGTGCTTTTAAAAAATTAAAAAATTAAGCCCATTTCACATTGAATGGGACCGTAAATAAGCATAATTGCCGTATTTACGCCACTGAAAATCCTGAGGAGATTCAAGAAGTGCCTCTTCATGACGAAAAAGTCACAGTTTGGTGCGGCGTAAGTGCGAAAACGGTCATTGGGCCGTTTTTCTTCCAAAATGAAAATGGCCATGCTGTTACCATCAACCAGGAGCGTTATCGCGACATGATGACCAATTTTGTGATGCCAATTATTCGTCGAAAGCGTATGAGGCAGTTCTGGTTTCAACAAGACGGCGCTCCACCGCACACAAGTCGCATAACAATCGATTTTCTGAAGAAATTGTTTCCGGGCCGTTTGATGTCGAAAAGTGGTGATTTGGACTGGCCACCGCGTTCGCCCGATTTGACGCCGCCTGACTTCTTCTTGTCTGGATATTTGAAGTCAAAGGTTTACGTTAACAAGCCAAGAACCGTAGAAGAGCTCAAGGACAACATTCGTGAAGAAATAGCCGCTATTCCGGCCGAAATGTTGGCGAAATCGATGGAAAATGCTGCAAAAAGGGCACAATACGCCATCAACGCCAGAGGCGGCCATTTGAGAGATATCATATTCAAAAATTGATGTAAACAAATCTACTTGGAACAAATTAAATGATTAAGATTGCCAACCGCCAAATTTTTATTTTTTTCTTTGATTTAAAAAAAAAAATGGGTCCGTCGAATATGGGCAACCCTGTATATTGTGATATATACGGTCAAAATATTGTTAAACTATCGATATGTTTTGTATGTACCATAATATCACTAACCATACAACATATAGACTATTCATTTCATACAACGAAAATGGACACAAAAATTTCTTAGCGACAGGCCCCAGGCCTGTTAGCGGCGGGCCCCGTCGCTCTCTCGCTGCTCTCTCTCTCTCTCTTCGCTCTCTCATTCTTATGACGCACACTGATTGCGAGAGTTCGCTCGTTCAGTCGCAGAGTGCAAAGAAAATCTAACATAGAAGCGCACTTTGAAACGCCTCTCTATTTTGAGTGATGTTAACTCCATCCTGACAACGAGAACATTCATTGTGACAACTCAAAATTTTACTCAAAATTTTTGTCGACATAGGAAACCAAGTTTGTTAGAGGGAGACGCACATAGTCACAAAAATTACTCAAATAGTGAAAAAATGACTCAGAGAGCCAAAATGACAGCAATCAGCTGACTAATATCTGAGTGAAATGTTGACGACAGAGCAACGTGCGCTTCTATGTTAGATTTTCTTTGCAGAGTGGCGCATCTTCAAGCAGGTTGCTCTGCGCTTGAATATGCGCTTTATATGTATGCGTGTTCATGCATTCACGTACACGGGTGCATGTATGCGATCATTTCATTTCGACCCAGCAAGAATATTTGGTACTTTTCATACTAGGTACCCTAACAATATGGGCATATTCACTATTGGGTTAATGGTAAAAATAAGAATGTTATATGTTATAATATATTTCTTAATGTTTCAGCATACATTTCGTATTTGTTTACAAATTCAAGTCAGTGGCAGCAGTGAAATGTTTTGCATATATGTATGTATTCGAATGAATAAAAATTTATCTACTGAGATAGGAACAGGGCATATTGCAGTCGGTGTCACTTTAAAGTTTAAACACCGACTGCTCTTATGTGGTTGAGAAATCAAGTCAGCTGTTATTGTTGTTATGCGAGCGGATGGTGCCTGCATACCCTACCGACGAATGCTTTTAAGGGGAGCGGGAGCGGGCAGAAACAAAAACAGCTGATTGGCTTTGTTTTGTTTACATTTTTTATTGATATTTTTTTCCGGACACTATTTTAATCGGTATCCAGGGAACACCACGAGGAGGCCATTGCAATTGCAATGGAGTCTTTAATGAAGACTTACGAGTCGAGTTGAGATTCCAAAATGCTTTGAAAATCTCCTTGTTCCCCACCTACCCAATAATACCACCTATACATACAAAAAAAAAAATGAGACATTTTATAAGAAACTTATTACTGTTTGAGTATTTTTAGTTTTCATGCACTCGCTGTTGATACAGCTTTTCCTTTTCGTATACATTTTTTCTGTCAGCCATTTACTGTTTTTTCCTCAGTAAAATTAAAATAAATCCATCTAGCATTTTCATCCTGTGTTCATAACAGGAATGGGTAACCAAAAACCAATTTGAATAAATGCTAGACTTTTCAGTGGCGAGTATACAGGACTGTTTAATTTTTTTCTTTATTCTTTTCATGTAAGGACTTTTGTCAAATATTTTTTTAAAAATATTGTAGTGCATTTGAATTAAAGAGAAATAGTAATCTGATGGAGCTTTCAGTTTCAAACTTTTATCAGCGCAGTCATAATTTTTATTTATAATAAAATGTTCTGTGGAGCATTGTTCTTCTATATTTGTTTTTAATAGATCAGAACACATTTCAACACAAAAACAATAGAATTGGCGCGCATGTTATCAGTCGGCCTATTGCTTGCATTGCCGAAAACAACATATTATAGAAATAGCAAAGGCAAATAACAATTAAAATTACACTGCGAATCATAAAGAAAAAAAAAATCAACCCAAGATCATTAAACATAACTTTCAGAACAAGTGTCCTAAATAATGTAAACAAAACAAAGCCAATCAGCTGTTTTTGTTTCTGCCCGCACCCGCTCCCCTAAAAAGCATTCGTCGGTAGGGTATGCAGGCACCATCCGCTCGCATAACAACAATAACAGCTGACTTGATTTCTCAACCACATAAGAGCAGTCGGTGTTTAAAGTGACACCGACTGCAATATGCCCTGTTCCTATCTCAGTAGATAAATTTTTATTCATTCGAATACATACATATATGCAAAACATTTCACTGCTGCCACTGACTTGAATTTGTAAACAAATACGAAATGTATGCTGAAACATTAAGAAATATATTATAACATATAACATTCTTATTTTTACCATTAACCCAATAGTGAATATGCCCATATTGTTAGGGTACCTAGTATGAAAAGTACCAAAAGACCAAATATTCTTGCTGGGTCGAAATGAAATGATCTCACACATGCACCCGTGTACGTGAATGCATGAACACGCATACATATAAAGCGCATATTCAAGCGCAGAGCAACCTGCTTGAAGATGCGCCACTCTGCAAAGAAAATCTAACATAGAAGCGCACGTTGCTCTGTCGTCAACATTTCACTCAGATATTAGTCAGCTGATTGCTGTCATTTTGGCTCTCTGAGTCATTTTTTGACCATTTGAGTAATTTTTGTGATTATGTGCGTCTCCCTCTAACATACTTGGTTTCCTATGTGGACAAAAATTTTGAGTAAAATTTTGAGTTGTCACAATGAATGTTCTCGTTGTCAGGATGGAGTTAACATCACTCAAAATAGAGAGGCGTTTCAAAGTGCGCTTCTATGTTAGATTTTCTTTGCACTCTGCGACTGAACGAGCGAACTCTCGCAATCAGTGTGCGTCATAAGAATGAGAGAGCGAAGAGAGAGAGAGAGCCGCGAGAGAGCGACGGGGCCCGCCGCTAACAGGCCTGGGGCCTGTCGCTAAGAAATTTTTGTGTCCATTTTCGTTGTATGAAATGAGTAGTCTATATGTTGTATGGTTAGTGATAATATTCAATGCAATTGGATGAGGCCATTCTCAATTTAATTTATTGCTTGTTTTGTGAAAAAAAAACACACATACATATACACGCACTCAGCGCGCTCTCACTCTCACTCGCGTTCTCTGCGATGCAACTTTTCCACAACATTGCCTGAGCGGAACAACCGTTATGACCCCATACAAACCTTTAATTGGCCTTTTCAGAAGATTGGTAAAAAATTGTCCAAATTTTTTTTCTTAGTGCGCGCCTGCATAACTAAACGAAGGTCCATGCCAAATCTCAAACCTGTAGGATAAGCCGTTTAGGCTGGGCGTTGATAATATGTCACCATATCAGTCGGGCGTACACATTTATATATATAGATATTCTCCCTGTTACATACATTTGCACAACTTCATGATCCCCTTTTACCCATTTTTAATGGGTACAGGGTATAAAAACTGTTACCATGCAAAATAATATTAAACAATAATCAATATCTGACAGTTATAGATGGAAAGGTGCTTAATGCACTGACCAAAACAAAATCTTTTCAAGCATTTCCAATTTGTTTTGCCACGCCAAAGGATTTTCTCGCAAATACAAATTTTAAGTGCCAAGAGTTTTTACCAGCTATGCAAAATTTGAAATACGCCCACTACATTGCTGGATAAGATGTTTTGAATTTGTCTTGCATCTCGGCTACAAGCTACCTATAAAACGAGAAGGCCAAGCTAACTTCGTCTTTGCCGAAGTTTTTATACCTACCATCAGAGTTTAAGAACGCCAGCATTAAAACAAACAATTTTTCTAAATAAAACCCACTTTTCGACCACTAGTTCCTTTGACAGCTATAGCTTCCAGCTTATAATACCCTTTGCAAGGGTATAAAAATGGCGAGTGGAAAGAAAGAAATGGAAAGAAAGGTATTCAGGACTTGTTTTGGGAGAGGCTATCCCTAAAGGTTGATAAATCGAAACAAAACGGAGCTGGAAATACACATAATGGGAACACAGCGCGACGAGCATTCAACGACTTTGCAGTATTTTCAGAAATAACGGGAGTTGACCAGCAAATTATTCAAAATCTGCGAACAATATTAATATGTTTGTCATGTCAACAACCGATTCATTTCGATAAATTTGAACAGTTTTGTTATAAAACTGGCGAAATGTTTGTTGATACTTATGAATGGCTGCCGAAGACACCAACTGTTCATAAAATAATTGCCCATTCTAGGCAGATTATAGAAAATACAGTACTTCCAGTAGGATACTTTGGTGAAGAAGCGTCTGAATCACGCAACAAAGTATATAAAGAAGAAAGACTTCATCACGCACGAAAGCACAGCAGAATTCATAATTTCGCTGATGTTTTTAATAGAGCAATGGATTCGTCAGATCCAGTTATATCATCGACAAACCTTATAAAGCGATTACGCAAACATAAAGCCCTTACCCTTCCTATCGATGTTATAAACCTTTTAGCATGTGAAATTGGAGACTCAGAGAATTCTTTCGATCAGTTCGAAGATGAATCTTACGCTCCATTTTTTCAGTTTGACGAAGAAGTTGAAAACGAAGAGAATTTTGATTAATTCTTGATAATTCATGTATTTAATTTTCAAAATTACGTTTTTCCATATTATTACTTAATTTTTTTTGTAAAGAAAAAGGATTCCACAAAATAAAGATGCACATTTATATTCAGTTTCTTAAAAAAAATTAAAAAAAAATTTTAATTTTTTTCCAAAAATATTTCCGAGGGCTTACATAATAGTTCAAAAACTGAACTATAGTTCAAAAAATGAACAATAGATCATAAAAAATTGAACTACTGAACTAGGTCATTAAAATGAACTAAAATTTCCAACTCTAGTATGCTATAGTCTTCTGATTTGGATAAAACTTAGCAGAATTGTGTATTGGTATATATTATTTATTTAGTTACGATAGCTTTAAAACTGATGGAGGAGATAGCATAGAAGCAGACAGACAGACGGACGGACAGACGAACATGGGTATTTCAAATCAGCTCGTCATGCTGATCAAGAATATATGTACTTAATGTGGTCGGAGATGCTTCCTTCTGTGCGTTACAAACATCAGGACACTTTCAATATACCCTCTCCAAGAGTATAAACATTTTTTTTACTACATTCCACACTAAAGGATCATACGGACATCCGAAGTACGTAATTTAGCGAACCATCGTCATATGTACGTAAGAGTATTGTGACCAGACTTAAGAAAAATTACACCAAAAATTGATGTTTGTGGTATTTTTATACCCGTTACTCGTAGAGTAAAAAGGGTATACTAAAGTCGTGCAAATGTATGTAACAGGCAGAAGGAATCATTTCCGACCATATAAAGTATATATATTCTTGATCAGCATCAACAGCCGAGTCGATTTAGCCTTGTCCGTCCGTCCGTCCGTCCGTCCGTCCGTCTGTCTGTATGAACACCTAGATCTCAGAGATGGTAAGAGATAGAGGTTTGACATGTATGGGACAAATGCTTCTTTTATCTGCACGCAGATCAAGTTTGTTTCAAATTTTGGCCACGCCCCCTCCCGCCCCCCCAAAATGGGAAAAACGTTATATCTCCTACAGTTTAAAAGATAGATGATTTGTACCTTCTGAAGATAGTTAGTAATTAGCAAAATGAATCGATTTGCTGAAGAAATGATAAAGATCGGATGAACGGTTCTCAAGTTATGAGCAAAAAAGTGAACCAAGCCCCCCACCCCCCACAACCGCCCCTCCCACCCTAAAAAAATATTGCATACTTTTCGGATGGTCACACTAAGGAACACAGGAACACTGTTAAACATGTTTTTCATGAGTAACGGGTATGTCGAAGTCGGTTAGAGCCGACTTTTACTTACGCTCTCGTTAGTTTTATTTTTATTTTGGTTTGATGCCAAGTTAATTTTTCATAAAAACTCGGCCACTTCTTCCCAAGAATTTTTCACCAAATTTAAGTCCAAATTCTGCTGGTGGGAAAGATCTCAATCGACATCCCCATCTTTCATTGCCAAAATTAAAAACACATTTTAAATGAGCAGTGGCGCCCCGAATTTCAGGGGCGGTAAATTTCAGATGCAGCTAATTTCAAGGGCGGCAAATACTTACCAATTATGTATTGATTACACTAGTTTACAGAATTTCCGATCCCGACCATTTGACAGTCATTTCATATGTAAATCCCTTTGCTGAGTCCGAGAATTCAGTCCAAATATTTTTTAGTGGTGCCGTTTTCAAGAAATCGCGAAAGAGCTAGTTTTTTGATTCTGAAAAAGTACCTTTAGAAAAATGTGTATATCTTCAGTATCAATTCATTCATTATGAAATGGTAATGCTTTTTGGAAGGTAATTGAACGCCCTATCATTCATTCTTACACCACTTCTTAATCCGTGGCTTGACTTCGGCGTTATAAAGGTTTTTATCGGAAATTTTGCATTTTATTTATCATTTTTTAAAAAAAGGTAGATTTTAAGTGCGACTTCACCACGAAAAATATTGTGAAAATTTTTTTTTTTAAAAAACCCCCCAAATTTTTTAAAACCTTCCAAGAAGTTATTGGCATTTAAGTAAACGAGAGCGTAAGTTAAAGTCGGCTCTAACCGACTTCGATATACCCGTTACTCATGAAAAAAAAATTTTAACAGTGTTCCCGCGTTTCTTAGTGTGACCATCCAAAAAGTATGCAACATTTTGTTTACGGTGGTAGCGGGGAGGGCCTGGTTCACTTTTTTGCTTATAACTTGAGAACCGTTCATCCGATCTTTATCATTTCTTCGGCAAATCGATTCATTTTGCTAATTACTAACTATCACTAGAAGGTACGAGTCCTCTATCTTTAAAACTGTGGGAGATATAACTTTTTTCCAAATTGCGGGGGCGGGAGGGGGCGTGGCCAAAATTTGAAACAAACTTGATCTGCGTGCAAATAAAAGAAGCATTTGTCCCATACACGTCAAACCTCTATCTCTTACCATCTCTGAGATCTAGGTGTTCATACAGACGGACGGACGGACGGACGGACAGACGGACAAGGCTAAATCGACTCGGCTGTTGATGCTGATCAAGAATATATATACTTTATATGGTCGGAAATGATTCCTTCTGCCTGTTACATACATTTGCACGACTTTAGTATACCCTTTTTACTCTACGAGTAACGGGTATAAAAATGGAAGGTTTCAAGTTCATGCAAATAGACTTAGTTTGATTGTTTTTTGTTTGTCGTAGGAGGCATAGTTAACATTCAAACTTGCATTCAATTTGATTCATTTTTGACTCTTGCAGTCATTTTTCAACCGAAGTCAATCACAAAAAAACCAGGAAAAACAAGTGAGAAAGTCGGTCAAGCCCGACTATAACATACTCTGTACCCGGTGTATATGCTGAATGCGTCACTGCCACTGTGTTCATCTCTTAGTTTTTTTCTCTCTCTCTCTCTCTCTCTCTTTGATGCATGCAAAGCGGTGTTGTTTGCGTGTGCGTGTGAGGCGTCTATATTAAATTTTTTTTTCTCATAACTTGAGAACCGCTCATCCGATCTTTATCATTTCTTCAGCAAAAAGATAGATATTAATAATGACTAACTATCTCTAGAAGGTACAAATCATCTATCTACAAAACTGTGGGAGATATGACGTTTTTTCGATATTGCGGGGGCGGGAGGGGGCGTGGCAAAAATTGAAAATAAACTTGATCTGCCTGCAAGTATAAGAAGCATTTGTCCCATACATGTCAAACCTCTATCTCTTACCATCTCTGAGATCTGTTTGTTCATACGGACGGACAGACGGACAGACGGACAGACAGACGGACAGACGGACATGGCTATATCGACTCGGCTGTTGATGCTGATCAAGAATATATATACTTTATAGGGTCGGAAATTATTCCTTCTCCCTGTTACATACTTTTGCACAAACTTAATATACTCTATGTACCTTCGGTACAGAGTATAAAAATTATTGGTTGCTCATGGTAGCCCATAAATATAATAGTTTGAATGTTAACTATGCCTCCTACGACAAACAAAAACCGACTTCGATGTACCCATTACTCATGAAAAGAAATGTTAAACAGCGTTCCTTCGTTCCTGCGGGTCAACATCCGAAAAGTATGCAACATTTTTTAACTCGGCTATTTATTATCCGATCTTGATGAAAATTGTAGGGATTATAGTTATTGTTAATATAAATTAAAGTTTTATATATATATGAACTCGATATCTTAAAAGATGTGGGAGTTATTCAACATTTTCTATTGTGGGGACGGGGGTGGGCGTGGCAAAAATTTGAAACAAACTTGATCTACATGTCAAGTTTGGTGGCTCTAGCTCTTATAGTCTCTGAGATCTAGGTGTTCATACAGACAGACGGATGGACGGACGGACCGACAGACGGACAAGGCTATGTCAACTCGGCTGTTGATGCTGATCAAGAATATATACTTTATATGGTCGGAAACGATTTCTTCTGCCTGTTACATACATTTGTACGACTGTATACCCTTTTTACTCTTCGAGTAACGGGTATAAACAATCAAACTGAGTCAATTTGCATGAACTTGAAACCTTCTATTTTTTACTTAAATGCCAATAACTTCTATATTCTTGAACGGATTTTAATGAATAATGTAGCGTTGAATTTTTAATAGATAAATCTTTGGTGACCAGCAATTAAATAAATAATACCCAATTATTTTCTTAGTGAAAATCGCACTTAAAATCTAGCTTTTTTTTTAAAATGTATAAATTTAATGCAAAGTTGCCGATAAAAGCCTTTATAACGCGGAAGTCAAGCACCGGATTAAGAATTGGTGTATGAATGAGCGATAGCGCGTTCAATTACCTTCCAAGAAAGCATTACCATTTCATAATGAATGAATCAATACTGAAGATATACACATTTTTCTAAAGGTACTTTTTTAAGAATCAAAAAACTAGCTTTTCCGCGATTTCTCGAAAACGGCACCACTAAAAAAATCGTGATATGGATTTTTGGACTCAGCGGGGGGACTTACTTAAGAAATGGTTACCAAATGTTCGGGATCGCCAAATTTTTATTATTTTGTAAACTAGTCCGTCTGTCCGTCCGTCCGTCTGTCCGTCTGTCTGTTTCTACGCGAACTAGCCCCTCAGTTTTGTAGCTATCGAGCTGAAACTTTGCACAGAGTCTTCTTTTTCACTGCACGCTGCTAATATGTCGGAACCGACCGGATCGGATGACTACTTCTTGTAGCTGCCATACAAATGTTCGTTCGGAAAACGGGTTTTTGTGAGAAAAACTGGTTTGTTCTCAATATTACTGCTCTCAAACACGGTCAAGGGTAATATGTAATGTTCTTAAGCTGATCTGCGAAGTTTGGTCGAAGTCGCTAACCGTTGAGACAAGCTATTTCAAGTGTATCAAAACTTCGGTACAGACGAAGTTAGCTTTGCCTTTCTCGTTTTAAATTAATAGTGGAAAGTGATTTAGATTGAGAGCGATTTAGACTACGCTATCATTTCAACATGGAGAACGTTGCAAGATTATGCACTTAAAGTTATAGTAATAATATAACTATTTATGGAATGCATTTTAAAAAGCTTGTGAGGCTGTTTAGAGGAATAAAAGATCAGTGGTACAATGTGATATAATGGTTCAATGCTGCGTCTGCTGCTCAAAGCACAATAAGGCGCACAGCAAATTTAAATAGTCTCCACAAATGTGCTGTTAAGGGCAACATTGACTGTTAAACGTAACATCCAACTTCTCACCTCCGTACTTGCAAAAAGTTCAAGTGGCGAAATCGGAACTTCTGCTTCTTCTGCCCATAATTTTTGTAAGAAACTTCTCGTTACTTCGAATGTCCATATTTGGGTTAACGTAAAAAGTAGTGAATAAACTCAGCGAAATTTAATTAAGGGTAGTGGATATTTTACGTTTTATGGGAAATTAGAGCTTAAATTACTAAGTTTAAAATGCGAGCGACAGGGCCTTAAAGTATAGAATCCAAAATTACTCAGACGATACGTTACCAAATTTTATTGAAATTAATTTACTTTGTTTGACGTCATTGTACTAAGTTCTAGAGAGCTTATATTATTGTGCGAGTCACAAAAAAGGAGGGAAGAGTGGGCGGTTTTGAGCCACTGAGGGTTGTTAGCCACGCAAATATTGGCCACAAAAAAAAAACAAATTACAAATTTTTGTTTATGTCAATGTTCTCCCTTTTAGTACCTAACTTTTGGCAAGCAACCTATCAGTCAACACATTATTTAAGATTGTGCACCAGAAGCCGATTAAAAAACAAGTAAGACCGTTGCAGTCGAGTAGCCCGACTTCAATATACCCTGTACAATTGACAACGAGAGCGTAAATTAAAGTCGGCTCCATCCGGTGACCATCCGAAAACTATGCAACATTTTTTTTAGGGTGGGTGGGGTGGTGGCGGGGGGGTTGCTTGGTTCGCTTTTTTGCTCATAACTTCTGAACCGTTCATCCGATTTTTATCATTTCTTCGGCAAATCGATTTATTTTGCTAATTACTAACTATCTCTAGAAAGTACGAATCGTCTATCTTCAAAACTGTGGCAGATATAACGTTTTTTCCAAATTACGGGGGCGGGAGGGGGCGTGGCCAAAATTTGAAACAAACTTGATCTGCGTACAGATAAAAGAAGCATTTGTCCCATACATGTCAAACCTCTATCTCTTACCATCTCTGAGATCGACGCGTTCATACAGACAGACGGACAGACGGACGGACGGACAGACGGACGGACGGACAGACGGACAGACGGACATGGCTAAATCGACTCGGCTATTGATGCTGATCAAGAATATATATACTTTGTAGGGTCGGAGATGTTTCCTTCTCCCTGTTACATACATTTGCACAACTTCATTATCCCCTTTTACCCATTTTTAATGGGTACAGGGTATAAAAAAATTTTTTTTTTCGTTTTTGACTTGCGAATTTGAATTAAAATTTTTTTTCGTAACGCCAAAAGTAAGTAGGAAGGAAACATCTTTGGTCAATTGCCTTTTTGATGGAAATATGAATTAAAAAAAAATTATATTTTGGTAATGTGACGTCAACTAAAAAACGAGAAGGCCAAGCTAACTTCGTCTGTGCCGAAGTTTTTATACCCTTGCAAATGTTTAAATACATCAAAGTTTAAGAACGCCAGCATTAAAACAAACAATTTTTCTAAATAAAACCCACTTTTCGACCGCTAGTTCCTATGACAGCTATAAGATATAGTCATCCGATTTTGACCAAAACTTCCAAAATCTTTGTAAAAGCGCATAATATTAATAATTGCTGAAGTGAGACACGTTAAGATTAAAAACCAAAAAATTTTTCTCATAAAAACCCACTTTTCGACCGATAGTTCCTATGACAGCTATAAGATATAGTCATCCGATTTGGACAAAAACTTCCTAATCTATGTGAAAGCGTATAGAAATAATAATTGCTGAAGTGGGAGCCGTTAACATTAAAAACGAAAAAGTTTTTCTCACAAAGACCCACTTTTCAACCGATAGTTCCTATGGCAGCTATAAGATATAGTCATCCGATTTGGACAAAAACTTCCTAATCTATGTGAAAGCGTATAGAATTAATAATTGCTGAAGTGGGAGCCGTTAACATTAAAAACAAAAAAGTTTTTCTCACAAAGACCCACTTTTCGACCGATAGTTCCAATGGCAGCTATAAGATATAGTCATCCGATCCGGTCGGTTCCGACATATTAGCAGTGTGCAGTAAAAAGAAGACTCTGTGCAAAGTTTCAGCTCGATAGCTTTAAAACTGAGAGACTAGTTCGCGTAGAAACAGACAGACGGACAGACGGACGGACAAAGCTCAATCGACTCAGCTCGTCGTCCTGATCAAGAATATATATAGTTTATAGGGTCGGAAATGAATATTTCTATGCGTTGCAAACTTCTGGGCAAAATTATAATACCCTTTGCAAGGGTATAAAAGGGAGATATGGGGGGTAGTAAGCCACTTTGCCAAATATTCGGTTTTGACTTGAAATGAGATTATTGCAATGAAGCGCAATAAAACAGAGGAAAAACACTCCAAAGAAGTAAAATAGCATTAAAAAAGGCTACCAATAGAACAGCTACCAACAAAAAGTGCTCGTATATAAATAAAAAACGAGAAGGCCAAGCTAACTTCGTTTTTGCCGAAGTTTTTATACCCTTGCAAGTGTTTTAATACATCACAGTTTAGGAACGCCACCATTTAAACAAACAATTTTTCTAAATAAAACCCACTTTTCGACCGATACTTCCTATGACAGCTGTAAGATATAGTCATCCGATTTTGACCAAAACTTCCAAATCTGTGAAAAAGCAAATAATATAAATAATCGCCGAAGTGAGACACGTTAACATTAAAAACAAAAAAGTTTTTCTCATTAAAACCCACTTTTCGACCGATAGTTCCTATGGCAGCTATAAGATATTGTCATCCGATCCGGTCGGTTCCGTTATATTAGCAGTGTGCAGTAAAAAGAAGACTCTGTGCAAAGTTTCAGCTCGATAGCTTTTAAACTGAGAGACTAGTTTGCGTAGAAACAGACAGACGGACAGACAGACGGACGGACAAAGCTCAATCGACTCAGCTCGTCGTCCTGATCAAGAATATATATAGTTTATAGGGTCGGAAATGAATATTTCTATGCGTTGCAAACTTCTGGGCAAAATTATAATACCCTTTGCAAGGGTATAACAAGCCCGCTGCCGTCAATCTGTATTTACTTTTCATTAATATTTCATAATTCAGAATATGAGACAAAGTGGCACACAATCCCCACAAATTTTCGATATGTAAAAAATCACTTTTTATACTTTGTATCGAAGGTACATAGAGTATATTAAGTTTGTGCAAAAGTATGTAACATGGAGAAGGAATCATTTCCGACCCTATAAAGTATATATATTCTTGATCAGCATCTACAGCCGAGTCGATATAGCCATGTCCGTCTGTCCGTCCGTCTGTCCGTCTAGGAATTCGGAAAAAACGTTATAATTCCTACAATTTTGAAGATAGACGATTCGTACCATCAAGAGATAGTTAGTAATTAGCAAAATGTATCGATTTGCTACAGAAATGATAAAGATCGGATGAACGGTTCTCAAGTTATGAGCAAAAAAGTAAACCAAACCCCCCCGCTGCCACCCCTTTCACCATAAAAACATGTTGCATACTTTTCGGATGGTCACCCTAAGAAACCAGGGAAACACCCCCCCGCCCCAAAACAAATATTATTAAATAAACCCCCCTTAAACACTTCGAAGGCTGTGTGTCGCACAGCATCGATTACAACCCAGTATACATTTACATTAGCAAGGCCGCTTTGTGGACTGCTAGCTTTCGAATCCCCATTACTTTGTAATCGACAAGTGGGCGATAGCCGAACGCTTTTCGAAGCTCCATTACAACTGCACCTAACAATCTAAGAAATGTAATGGACGGTGTGGATGGGCCGCCCACTAAACGATACACATAGTGTGCGCTGTTGTAATGCAGGTACTTTACGACGTAATGTACTTTGAACTAAAGGGTATATAGAGTGGTAATGCTATTGAAGTACGGCTTCATGTGCGGTATGTTAAGTTAAATTATTTATTAAAGGTATATTTCAACAATTTATTAGCCAATCAAATATACAAGAAAATAAAACAAATCGACTAAAAGCTATTTAAAATTAGTTGTTTTTCGCTGATGCGGAGATGCATGCACACGCCACACGTCAGAAATCAACTAAACACATACACACATATATATTTGTGTGTGAATGCCTAAAGAAAACCAAAAAAACGAACAAGCACACGAACGCAGCTCGAATTTTCGACAAACGAAGTTTCGAAGACTTGAAAAACTCCGTATGACAACTCGGTATACAAAGTGTAGCGATAGTGTTTTATACTTTGTGGGCTGTTGTAATGCATGCTGTGGGCTCGCCTCATTTAGCTGTGCGCCGCTGGGCTGTTAAACATGCTTTTTAATGAGTAACGGGTATATCGAAGTCGGTGAGAGCCGACTTTAACTTACGCTCTCGTTTAAAACTAGTGATGAGGAAAGTTTCATGCATCTTTTACTAAAATACAAAATTTACAGAACGGAAAAATATTGATTATTGGCGAAGTTATGTTCAAAAAACAAAACTAAGATCACAACCCCCCACTCTACCCTACATTAATTGAGGGCGCTTATATTTGCTCAACTACTAAGATTAAATAACACAATACTGAGTTTGACATTGGGCTTTTTCAGCAGAATAATTGATCCCTGAGCAAGTATCAGAAAAAATTTTGCATCTAGTAGTTTTTCCTGTTGGAGGGAGCAGTATCACTTTAGAGTAGCATACTATTTCTTTGATACATGCTCCTGTATCATGATGCCTCAAATTGGCTATTTTGATGCCGCATCACTCGAGTTCAGTAGGAAGATTATTGCAAATTTATACTTGATCATGGGGCAAGTTGTTGTGCTGAACACGGTCATTGTTTACGTTATTACATCATTACAAGTTTATATTCGGGGGTGCCACAGAAATCTCTAGAGATTTTGCCGACGGTTGGTTTGTAAATCTCTCGAAAAAATCGTCGGTGCCACAGAACTTCTAGAGATTTCATTTCCTTATTAGAAAATCTGGTTAGAACACCAGGTGTTTCAGTTAAAGTTCCATCTGTAAAAACAGGGCGGAATCTCTCGCCAAAAAAGTTCCCTTTTTTAGTTATGGGTTAATTTTATGTTTAAATAAAATGTTTTGATTGTTTAATATGTTTTATGACACATTTTAAAATTATATTTGAAATTTAAGTGATATTCTTCATAAATAAATCAATATAATTTTGAATTTTTTGGCGTCAACCAAGATTTATGTGTAACTTGCCAGCCCTCAATCCGCTGGCTGCCACCCAGATGGCGCTACAATCGCTAAATGGCGCCACTGATGTGGTTGGTTTAGATTAACATGAAAGACTTTGGTTGTTTTTCCTAATAATTATTGAAACACAAATTTTAATGTTTAAACTAATTAAATAATTTATTTATTTGATGCAATCTATCCTAAAAATTAATGTTGCTTACATTTCCAAAATTTATTTTGCTTTTCAAAATTGTTTGGGTTGTGAATTTTGCTAAACCTCCTTACAAAACACGGGAGGTTTGAAACCAACCAAAAGAAATTTCTGTGGCACCTAAGAATTGGAATTTGGTTGGAAGAGGTTTCTGTGGCACCCCGATTAAGTGAATTTTTTTTTGTAGTACAATTTTTTTGTAATATAATCAAAACATTTCGAACATTAATCTGTTTGTAGGTGTGTGAAAAGAGTTTTGCGAAAAAGCGGTGCATTTCTTATAGATTTTACGTGACGTGGTAGTTGACTCTAACAACGAATCTTCTTCTTCTAGTTTCGATTCCGTGTGGGTCTGTTGTTGGCCGTAGCTTTCAGTTCTCTCCAGGTCTTTCCGATGCTTTCCGCTTCTCTACCAACAGTCCTCCTCCAAGTTTCTTTGGGTCTGCCTGGTAAAAAAGGTAAAACTGGCTATACAGCTCCTCAACGGGGCCAAGCCCAGCTTCTCTCAATCTCTTGGCGTGTGTGCTTTAAATTTTTCGCACAAGAGAAAGGGACCTACAGTTTAACGCCGGATCCGAACGGCAAAGTTTGAGAAATTGCTTTTTCATGGCTAGTTACTTCACAGCTGGCGCCACTAAGCTGGTGAAGGTGACCGTATGTGTAAAAGCAAGTTTCTAAAGAAAGAAAAAAACTTTTATTATTAGATGTTCAGAGGCGGGATCGAACCCACGACCTCCCGCCCAGCAGTCCAGCACACAAACCACTGGGCCACAGACGGCCAAGGTGGGTCTGCCTGGTGTCCGGCCTAATCCATCCAGAGGGTTCCACTCCATTGCCTTCTTGGCGATATTGCTCTCACTTTTACGCAATGTATGCCCTATCCAGCTCCATTTCATTCTGAGTATTATGGTGTCGACACTCTCCATATTTGCGCGTTTTAATAGCTCGGAGTTTCGTATTCTGTCAGGCCAGAAAATACGAAATATTCGACGCAGGCATCGGTTCACGAATGTTTGAATTCTGGACTCTATGGAAGCTGTAATTTTCAAAGTGGAAGAACCGTATAGGAGCACTGGCATTATGTTAGACTTATAGCCTATTTTCACTGAACAAATGAAGCTTCATTTCATGAAATGAAGAAAATGATATCATTTCTTCCATACGAATTGTCACTTCATTTTGCCTTTCATTTCTATCATTTCTCTAAAATGATGACAATTGCCCCGAAATAGTAGGAGTATTTTGCTTGAAATATAAATAGGTAAAAAATTTACTAAAAATAATTTGTGTATTTAGGTTTCTGCTGATAGTTTAGGGCGATGGCAATGCGTTCGCCACGAGGAATTGCTGTCCTGAGGGGTATGTCTTTTTTTTGCTAAATATTGCAAAAAACCCACGTAAGTTTGAAAGTGCCGCCTGTTATTTAAAACAAACAAAGCAGCTGTTTTTGTCAAAGTGTCAAAATGATGACAATTTGTCAATGGAAACGGCTTCATTTTCAGAAATGAAAATGATAAGAAATGAAGCCAGTGGAAATAGGCTATTAAAAAGCCTTATTTTGAGCCAGTGTGGATAAGATGAGCATCGCCAAACGGCCAACAGCATCCCAAAAGCACCTTTAGCTTTCTGAAGGAGCGACCCCACATCGCACAGTGTAAGATTTTGTTAATCTAGGGGGACTTAAATCAACTGCGGCCGTAGTTTGAGAGATATCGACTTGAAAAACTTGAAATATGTTTCCAAGATGAACAACATCGGACAAAAACTTCTCCCACCTCCCATACAATATCGTTTTTTTCAGTATTAGCCAGAACACGATTTTCATATGGGAGCTATACGATAGAGTCACCCGATTTTGATGAAACTTTGCAGAATTGTGTGAAAGCATATTAAATAAATAATTGACAAGTTTGCTGACGTTATCACTAAAAACAAAAAAGTTTTTCTCACAAAAACTAGTTTTCCGACCGAGCGTTATTTGGTATAGTCATCCGATCAGGCTGGTTACGACACATATACAGCCTGTATGTAATTTCAAGACATTGTGCAAGGTTAGGTAACGATAGCTTTAAAACTGACAGAGTAGATATAAAAAACATGCGAATTACACGTGATTTTGTGCGAAAATTGGTCTTATAATAAAACGAAAAACTCAAAATGGCGGAAACATGCGGACGGTTTTTTTTTGTGAATATGTTCTGGGGATCTACACGCTTGTTCTCCATGTGGTGGCATCGCCGAACTCGATGGAACTTACAAGTTGTTGTCCATAAAAGCAACATGATTTTTTGAAATTTGCCTAGTTTTTAGGTGTTTATAAAAAAAAATTATATAAAATGTTCCAGTAAAGGTATTAAGACCAGGTATTGGAATTTTTGCAGCTCAACTATTCAAGAATAAGAAAAAAATAGCTCTTCTTGGAAACAAGACACTGACGGCTAAATTTTAATCATTTTAATTTTGTGCCTGAGGCGAGTTGTTAAATTGAATTTTTCAAGCGTTGCAATGTGGCATGTTTAATGACTATTTTATTGCAGTTAATGATAATTTAACTCTTATTATACCCTTGCAAAGGGTATTATAATTTTGCCCAGAAGTTTGCAACGCATAGAAATATTCATTTCCGACCCTATAAACTATATATATTCTTGATCAGGACGACGAGCTGAGTCGATTGAGCTTTGTCCGTCCGTCTGTCTGTCCGTCTGTCCGTCTGTCCGTCTGTCTGTTTCTACGCGAACTAGTCTCTCAGTTTTAAAGCTATCGAGCTGAAACTTTGCACAGAGTCTTCTTTTTACTGCACACTGCTAATATGTCGGAACCGACCGGATCGGATGACTATATCTTATAGCTGCCATAGGAACTATCGGTCGAAAAGTGGGTCTTTGTGAGAAAAACTTTTTTGTTTTTAATGTTAACGGCTCCCACTTCAGCAATTATTAATTCTATACGCTTTCACATAGATTAGGAAGTTTTTGTCCAAATCGGATGACTATATCTTATAGCTGCCATAGGAACTATCGGTTGAAAAGTGGGATTTAATGAGAAAAACTTTTTTGTTTTTAATGTTAACGGCTCCCACTTCAGCAATTATTAATTCTTTATACGCTTTCACATAGATTAGGAAGTTTTTGTCCAAATCGGATGACTATATCTTATAGCTGCCCATAGGAACTATCGGTTGAAAAGTGGGTCTTTGTGAGAAAACTTTTTCGTTTTTAATGTTAACGGCTCCCACTTCAGCAATTATTATTTCTATACGCTTTCACTAGATTAGAGTTTTTCAACGGAAGAGGGTTTGTACTTCAGCAATTATTAATATTATGCGCTTTTACAAAGATTTTGGAAGTTTTGGTCAAAATCGGATGACTATATCTTATAGCTGTCATAGGAACTAGCGGTCGAAAAGTGGGTTTTATTTAGAAAAATTGTTTGTTTAAATGCTGGCGTTCTTAAACTTTGATGTATTAAAACATTTGCAAGGGTATAAAAACTTCGGCACAGACGAAGTTAGCTTGGCCTTCTCGTTTTTGTTTCTTTTCATAACAAGTGGATATTTTACTAGCATTTAACCCTAGGAGGTTCAGGGATTTTTTGGCGCTAAATGGCACAACCAGGTCTGCGCAGACCTATATGGGATTTGTATGGGAATACATAGGCAGATATCCTAATAATGTGTGTAAATGTGATTAATGCTGGGAAAAACACACGGTGAACAATTAAAACATACTTTTATACTTTAGCTAACAATATATCCTTTTTTATTAAGCATAAATAGGAAAGTTAAGTCTACGACCGGCATTCAATCCACGTGTATCTGGTTTGTGAACGCTGTTGACAAACCGTGTTTTTGCAAAACATGCAATGAAAACGCGTTTTTCGCTGCCATTTATCAATTTTATAGCACAGCGAACACGATGGTCGAGTAGCAGAGGAAGCGGAATGGGCAGGTTGATCATCTATCGGTGGACCTGTAGCTACCTGCGAAAAACGTTGATTAATTGAGTTTAGAATTTGAATAGATTAAAAGAAATGCTTACCCCTGCACCGAATAACGCCATTGCCTGTTTGACGCGTTGAATACCACTTACAATAGGATTCGTTGCTCTCGGTTCCATGTAAGGGAACACCAGCTGTTCTGCCAATTCCATAAGGAAGACTCGTCTCCGGTCGTTCCTCTTGATATGCCCCAATTTGTCATGAATGTCAAATGCAGCCAAGCCATCGGATTGTGCCCCGTTGGCATGTGTAGCCGCCAACCATCTGATCCATGGTGTCCGCTCCGGACTTATACATATTGTAGTCCAAAATTTGAAATGGCTTCTTCGATGACTTCGATAAGTCGACGGTGCTATTATAATGCTCGGTAGAGATGAGAACAACAGATTTTTTCTCTTTTGGCACGTATGAGCATAGCGAGATAATATTATTGTGGTAACCAAATACTGTGCTAAATACATCTCGACTTGGATCGGTATGCAGGCTTCGTTTTTGCGCATGGTGCCTACATATGCCAATCGTTTTGTCAACAAAACCGCGGCCAAGTCATGTTCGTCCAGAACCGGCGTATTTTCCGACATTTTTTAGAACAATGTTCTCTCCTTGATTTACCGCACGCTCTTCATTTGCCTGTTTTCCAACATATATTAATCCTTTCAGTGTGTAGTTGGAATTGGCATCACACATCCACCAGATTTTTATTCCGTATTTGGAAGGTTTCGACGGTATATACTGTGTAAAGCGCATACGGCCTCGGTACGGGAACAATTGCTCGTCAACAGTTATCTGAGCACCCGGGACATATAGACGCTCCAAGTTCTTCATAAACATGTTTCAAATATCGTCGATGGCTGCCAACTTGCTATTAAATCGAATATATTTTAGAAATTTATATCGGTGCGCAGACATCGTCACCCTGTAAATAGGGCTTCCGTTGCGGCCCCACAACTCAAGAACAGGCTGACAGTTTGACCCGAATATTCCGGCAAACAAAGTAAAGCCCAAAAAGGCGAATATTTCATTCTCAGTAACAGGTTTCGTCAACGTTCGTGGAGGCTGGTCACGATTCTTGTTTGACCATTGATGGCATAGCTCCTGGGCGCTTCGGTTATTAGCGACTAAAATATTGAGATGGGATTTCGGATAATCCCTCGAGCCGGACCTTCATGACTCATAGTGACGTGTTATGCACACGATTTCTACCTGTGGCCGGCGGAGCGCTTGACCAAAGCTTGCCATCCTGTCAACGGTATTTTATAATTGAGCCTGACGAGCGTTGTTCTTTGCTCATGTCGACGGCTTCAAGCGCTTCGGTGGCAGTTGCGGCGACTTCATAGAAATCTTCTAAATTATCATCATCGTCATATGGATCCTCAGCTTTTATGACGACGTCCGTTTCAGCATCGGAAGCCGCGTCTTCTAAGGATCAGTGTCGTCGTCGTCTTCGAATGACTCGAGATTTTCGGCCTTTTCATCAGTACTGGCCAACCATTCGGCAAATCTTTCTTCCATTTGATTCCTATCTTCTTCTGATAAATTTTGATATCTTCTGGTGCGATTTACCACGTGCAACAAATCATCATCAAAACATGATGCTGATGCCATTTTTAATGGAAAACCCACAAATAATTGCACTTTAGTTCACAAAATCGCATGCCATACCATTCATATTACGTATAGGTCTACACAGACCTGCTTGTACCGTTTGTGACTTATTTTTTGAAAACTCGAATATAACCGAATACAAACACAGAATCGGTTTGAATTCGTGCTCGTTGTGTTCCCAATACCCGCGTCTAGGAAGTCATTGACGGATTTATCTTTAACATCCAAAACAAAAAAGTTATACACACTTTTATATGAAAAAGGTCTGCACAGACCTGGTTGAACCTCCTAGGGTTAAAAAAATTTTTTTTTTTAGAACTATTTTTTTTTTTTTTGCTTACTAAGAAAATATTATTTTCATCCATGTTTTTTTCTTTTTTCCTTAATTTCTTCACCCCCCTTCTTTTTTTTTTTTTATTTTTTGACTGTTTTATTGGGCAGGAAAAAAAAAATTTTTATGTTTTAAATTTTTTTTTTTAATTTTAATATTTAAAACATTATTTAAAAACACAAAAAACCAAAAAAAAAAATTATTATTTATATGTGTTTATTTTTTTTTTTTTTTTTTTTTTTTTTTTTTTTCCGTTTTTTTTCCATTTTTTTTTTTTTTCTTTTTTCTTTATTTTATGTTTTTTTGGTTTTTTTTTTTGTTTAATACATTTGTTGATCCTGTGGCCACATTAAGTGTCATATTCCGACAAAATTTGTCTTAATGAGAGCTTCATTGAATAACGTTACAGAAAAACCAAACACGATGTTTTTATTTTGCTGATAAGGTACAAATTTTTGGATTTCAATACTGAAAATGGGGTTATTTTTTGATAAAATCGATTTTTTTCCCAAGTTTAAATAATTCTGAAAAATTTTCTGCTTATATTAAAATTCTTAGAAAAAAGTTGGTAGTCCTTTGTCTCTTCTAATTTTACATGTTTTCAGTTTTATGATATCATCGCGGTTTTAAAAGTTATAGCCCAAAAACAACAAAAATTTTCGACTTTTTTTGCATAATATTTACCATCAAAATTTCTAGTAGCTTAAAATAACAAAGTTGTTATTGTGAAACCAATAAGTTGATATTAAAAAGTTATTTCAGTTCGATTTTTGTTAGTTTTAAGACATTTTAAGGTTTCATATTGTTAAAAAAATGTAAAAATTACGAAATATTTTATTTTTTAGAGCGAAGCTCTTTTACGGACGTCAGACTGGGGGAGTAAATGTTGAAAAATTTTGTCTTTGCGACAGATTTTTTGGGGGATGTCTTTGAATTCTCTCTTTGTGTTTTGTATTGTATTTGCAAAATCAGCAGCTTTTATCTTTGCAGTAGAGGCAGGTAGGTTGTGTGTGGAGTGGGATAGTGTGAGGTGGAAGTGGGGGGGAAGTGGTGGGAATCAGGTTAAGATTTGGTGGGGATCTGGCGGGGATTTGGTGCTAATCTGGTGTGGATCTGGTGGGGATCTAGTGCGGATCAGGTGGTGATCTGGTGGGGATCTGATGGAGATCTGGTGGGGATCTGGTGAGGATCTGGGGTGGGTCAGGTGGGGATCTGGTTTAGGTCTGGTGGGGATCAGGTCAGGAGCTGGTAAGGATCTGATGGGGATCTGGTGGGGATCTAGTGTGGATCTGGTGGAGATCTAGTGTGGATCTGGTGGGGATCTGATGGAGATCTGGTGGGGATCTGCTGAGGATCTGGTGGTGATCTGGTGGGGATCTGGTGGGGATCTGCTGGAGATCTGGTGGGATCTGGTTTAAATCTAGTGGGGATCTGGTGAGGATCAGGTGGGGATCTCTGCGAGATGTGGTGGGGATCTGGTGGGGATCTGTTGGAGATCTGGTGAAAATCTGGTGGGGATCTGAAGAGGATCATGTGGGAATCCGGGAGAGATCTGGTGGGGATCTGGTGAGGATCTGGGGTGGGTCAGGTGGGGATCTGGTTTAGGTCTGGTAGGGATTTGGTGGGGATCACCAGAGAGTGGCTGCATTGAGGTCAAGTTTTGAATTTTGTGCTAAAAAAATATACTGTTATCTGTTAGACAGTGATTTAACAATGACTTAACAGTGACTTAACAGTGACTTAACAGTTAGTTAACAATGACTTAACAGCGACGTAACAGTGACTTAACAGTGACTTAACAGTAACTTAATAGTGACTTGACAGTGACCTATTATTTTTAAAATTATATAACATTTACAGGGTTGTCCATATTCGACGGACCCATCTGGCAACGCCATAACTTTTGACAGAGATGTCAGATCGCTTAATGACATACCGCGTTTGAAGCGTCAGTCCAAGCAGATTCTTACCATGGAACAATACACGCCACGCGAGCGCTCTGAAATAGTTGAAATTTACATTCAACAGAACAAGTCAATTGTGAAAACTCAACGTGTTTTTAAAAAATTAAAAATTAAGCCCATTTCACATTGAATGGGACCGTAAATAAGCAAAATTGCCGTATTTACGCCACTGAAAATCCTCAGGAGATTCAAGAAGTGCCTCTTCATGACGAAAAAGTCACAGTTTGGTGCGGCGTTAGTGCGAAAACGGTCATTGGGCCGTTTTTCTTCCAAAATGAAAATGGCCATGCTGTTACCATCAGGAGCGTTATCGCGACATGATGACCAATTTTGTGATGCCAATTATTCGTCGAAAGCGTATGAGGCAGTTCTGGTTTCAACAAGACGGCGCTCCACCGCACACAAGTCGCATAACAATCGATTTTCTGAAGAAATTGTTTCCGGGCCGTTTGATGTCGGAAAGTGGTGATTTGGACTGGCCACCGCGTTCGCCCGATTTGACGCCGCCTGACTTCTTCTTGTGGGGATATTTGAAGTCAAAGGTTTACGTTAACAAGCCAAGGACCGTAGAAGAGCTCAAGGACAACATTCGTGAAGAAATAGCCGCTATTACGGCCGAAATGTTGGCGAAATCGATGGAAAATGCAGCAAAAAGGGCACAATACGCCATCAACGCCAGAGGCGGCCATTTGAGAGATATCATATTCAAAAATTGATGTAAACAAATCTACTTGGAACAAATTAAATGATTAAGATTGCCAATCGCCAAATTTTTATTTTTTTCTTTGATTTTTTTAAAAAAACATGGGTCCGTCGAATATGGGCAACCCTGTATTTATACAGAATCCAAAAGGTGTATTTTTGCCATTACTTAAGTCGGTTGTATGAACGTAAAGAGCTTCGCTCGTACCGTGCGTCCCATGACACACACTCTTTTTTTTTTTAGTAGTATTTAGTATTTGGGCTATAACTTTTAATAGCGCTATGATATCGAAAAATTGAAAATATGTAAAACGAGAAGGTCAAGCTAACTTCGTCTTTGCCGAAGTTTTTATACCCTTGCAAATGTTTTAATGCATCAGAGTTTAAGAACGCCAGCATTATAACAAACAATTTTTCTAAAAAAAAACCACTTGTCGACCGATAGTTCCTTTGGCAGCTATAAGATATAGTCATCCGATTTTGACCAAAACTTCCAAATCAATGTGAAAGGGTATAATATTAATAATCACTGAAGTGGGAGACGTTAACATTGAAAACAACAAAGTTTTTCTCACAAAGACCCACTTTTCGACCGATAGTTCCTATGGCAGCTATAAGATATAGTAATCCGATCCGATCGGTTCCAACATATTAGCAGAGTGCAGTAAAAAGAAGACTATGTTCAAAGTTTCAGCTCGAGAGCTTTAAAACTGAGAGACTAGTTTGCGTAGAAACAGACAGACGGACGGACAAAGCTCAATCGAGTCAGCTCGTCACCCTGATCAAGAATATATATAGTTTTTAGGGTCGGAAATGAATATTTCTATGCGTTGCAAACTTCTGGGCAAAATTATAATACCCTTTGCAAGGGTATAATAAGAAGAAACAAAGGACTACCAACAAATTTTTTCCAAGAATTTTAATATCAGCGGAAAATTTTTCAGACTTATTTAAACTTTGGAAAAAATCGATTTTATCAAAAAATTAGTAGCTTATTTGCAAAATAAAAACATCGTGTTTGGTTTTTCTGTAACGTTATTCAAAGCAGCTCACATTTAAACAAATTTTGTTGGAATAGGACACTTAATGAGGCCACAGGATCACAGGATCGCTAAACACACGTTTATGCGAATATCTCGTAAACCTGACGTGCTGGGAAAAAACGGGCAATTTATTTGAGTTCAGCGGGTTAAAATATATAGGGAACGGTTGCTAATTTCTCTGTTGCAAAATTTGGCCTTTTTTGTAAACTTGTGTTATTATTTCCGACCGATGCGCTAAAAGTGAGTTTTTCAAAAAGGTACTAGGGTTCCTTATTATACTCTGTACCAAAGGTGCACAGAGAATATTGAGTTTGTGCAAAAGTATGTAACATTTCCGACCCTTCAAAGTATACAGGGTTGGTCCGGAAATAATAGAACTGAGTAGATTTAAAAAAATTTATTGAGCCAATCGATACAATTATTTAAAAACTTTCAAAATAGGTTTCTTTTGCGACAATGCAGCGCTGCCAGCGCGAGCCGCGGTGCATGTTGCTTGATCACTTCTGTCGTCTCAAAATACTTGCCTTTCATCTGCCTTTTCAGGCGAGGCTGCCGAAGCGTTGGGATGCCGGTCTTGGTCAGGTAGCTGTCCACAATTTCTGGTCGTCAGTGAACACTTTTGGGACCATCTTCGCGCACACCTTGTGCTAATGCTCAGTCACAATTTCATGAACCAAAGATTTTGGTACATTTGACATCTGGGCAATTAAACGTATACTTAGTCGATGCTCTGAGTTCAAAACATTGTGCGCACGAGTTACATTGTCGGTGTTTGTCGAAGTCGAAGGTCTTCCAGCATGCTCTTCATCGACGACCTCTTCCCGGCCCTCCAAAAAAGTCTGTTTCCACCGAAACACACCACTTCTTGCCTAAGCAACATCTGGGTAAACCTGCTTGATCATACCAAACGTCTCTATTCCAGTCGGTGCGCGCACGCTCTGAAGTACAATCGCGGCGGAAGAAAATCAGTATTATTAATTCCGGACAAACCCTTTATATATTCTTGATCAGCATCAACAGCCGAGTCGATATACCCATGTCCGTCTGTCCGTCCGTCTGTCCGTCCGTCTGTCCGTCCGTCTGCCCGTCCTTCCGTATGAGCAAACAAATCTCACAGATGGTAAGAGAAAGAGGTTGGACATGTATGGGACAAATGCTTTTGCAGCAGATCAAGTTTTTCAAAATTTTTGCAACGCATCCTCCCGCCACAGTAATTTGAAAAAGCATTATATCTCCCAAAGTTTTTAGAAAGAGGGTGTGTACCTTCTAGAGAAAGTTGGTAATTGGCATTATTTATCGATTTGCCGAAGAAATGATAAAGATCGGATGAGCGGTTCTCAAGTTGTGAGCAAAAAACAAGTAAGAAAGTCTGTCGAGCCTGACTATATCCTACGCTGTACCTGGACTAGAAGCTGAATGCAGCGCTGCTGCTGCGCTCATTTCTCTCTCTCTCTCTTTTTGCTGAGTGAAATGCGGTGTTGATTGGTGTGGTGGTTGTGGGGGAGGGGCTGATCTTTATCATTTCTTCGGCAAATCGATACATATTACTAATGACGAACTATCTCTATGTTATAGTCGGGCTTGACCGACTTTCTCACTTGTTTTTTGAATCATTTTAGCTAAAAGCACTCCAACTAATCGATGCAGGTACACTGAAAAAAAAATGCCGGGAATTTTTCAATCCTAAAAAGTGTGATTTGATCCCGACAGTAGGAATAAATTTTTAAGCACGAGTGGGCATCTATCATTCCGAAAAGGATTGTATTTGGCACGAATCGTACGTAACCAAGAATTGAGAGAGTGAGATAGCGAAAAACCTGAGAGCAAAAGCAAATTCGCTCTCTTTGCTTTTCTTTTCGTTGTTTGATCTGTATTTTGCCTGCTGCGTTGAGCGCTTTTCGGCTTGTCATCATTCTTTCTGTGACGCTTACAAGATGCAGTTGGATTGAAAAAAAAGTGACAAAAAGTGAGAAAAAAGGAAAGTGGCTGAAAAATTTAAAAATGGTGCAGAGCAGAATTTGGCAGGTAAGTTCTAAGATTATTGTGTGCGATTATCGCGTGCACGCGTGCTATAATTCTTCTTAATGTGCGCTCTTCTTAAATACTTTCGTGTTTGTGACTGTGTGTGTGCATGTAGATATTTACGTGTGTATTACGTGTTTCTGACTTTCGGCTTGTATGTGAAGACGTATATAAATATGTAAGACCCGGTGTGCAAGCCATGATGAAATAAGTATAGGGTGGTCTCGTCGGCACAATCTGTCCCTTAGCAAATGCTAGGAACAAAAACAATAAGCAAGCTAAGGGACAAAAATAAGCTAGCGTCGGCTGCCGACAAACCCACCTTATACTTATTTCATCATGGTCCAAGCAATGCTTTGCCCGCCTTAAAATCACATATGTATGTATGTGTGTATGCATGTAGGCATGTGGTTTTTTCATTTTCTTGACTGTATGTGTGTAATACACACTGTGTATGTTCCCTAACATGATTTTTATTACTTACAGATGCAGGTGGTAAATTTGAAGACTTAAAGCTTATCTTCACAAGCTTAGAAATCACAGCTTAAGACCTAAAAGAAGCGATCCCTTGCCTACTCGCATGGATCTTAGACAGAAGCTGATCTTGTGGACTTTGACTGAAGTGAGTAGATGTTTATATGTGTATCAAAATGGCAGCAAGATCAAGAAGAAAAAAGAGCCAGATGTGTTTTGCCGAAATTTGAAACACGCCGTATCTCCCACATTTCCCTATATAAATTATTCGGAACTTCTAGACATTTATTGCTATCTAAATTATTTACCAATTTAATTATACCCTTGGAGAGGGTATATTAAAATTGTCCGGATGTTTGTAACGCACAGAAGGAAACATCTCCGACCACATAAAGTATATATATTCTTGATCAGCATGACGAGCTGAGTTGATATAGCCATGTCCGTCTGTCCGTCCGTCCGTCTGTCCGTCTGTCCGTCTGTCCGTCTGTTTCTATGCTATCTCCTCCGTCAGTTTTAAAGCTATCTCAACCAAACTTTGCACGAAGTCTTTTGGTATAAATACGCTGCACATTTGTCGGAACCGGCCGGATCGGATGACTATAGCATATAGCTGCCATAGGAACGATCGGTTGAAAAAGTAGTTTTAGTGAGAAAAACTTTTTTGTTTTCAATGCTATCGCTCCTAACCCCCGTATTTATAAGTTTTTTATGCTTTCACATAATTTCAGCAAGTTTTATGCAAATCGGGCAACTATATAGTATAGCTGCCATACAAAAGATAGGTCTGAAAAAAAGTCGCAGTGAGAAAAACTTTTTTGTTTTCAATGCTATCGCTCCCAACCCCCGTATTTATAAGTTTTCTATGCTTTCACATAATTTCAGCAAGTTTTATGCAAATCGGGCAACTATATAGTATAGCTGCCATACAAAAGATAGGTCTGAAAAAAAGTCTTAGTAAGAAAAACTTTTTTGTTTTCAATGCTATCGCTCCCACGTTGTACAGATCTATATTATATACTACCACACAATTTTGTCAAGTTTGATTTAAATCGGATGACTATAGCATATAGCTGCCATAGGAACGATCGGTCCAAAATGTAGTTCTAGTGAGAAAAACTTTTTTGATGAATATATCGTATTGCCATATAAAAAACTGGCAGCATATATCATGCTCCAAGGGTATATAAACTTCGGTACAGCCGAAGTTAGCTTCCCTCTATTTTTTTAAATTTGTTTCTACTTGCATGAAGACGATTCGATTTCTGCCAAGTCAAAAGTGGAAACTTAGCCAGAGGCGAGAACGAGTATTATAGCTGAATTTTTTTTCTATATTGCCTGTAAGAAAATGTCAAAAACTCTGTATATATAATATATAAAAAATATACATAAAATCAATCTCAACCGAGCTAGAATGTTATCTCTTATGGAACAAAGTGGCGTTCGGATATCGGGAACAAATAATCCTCTACCGAACTAGAATACTATCTCGAATGGAACAAAGTTGAGTTCGAATATCGGGAACAAATTATTCTGTAGTGAGCTAGAATGTTTTCTCGAATGGGACTAAGTTATGTTCAAAAAGTGGGATCAGTTTAAGTTCGGCCAGGCTAAAACCGGGATCAAAGTTTAAAAATATTTCCGTACCTAAATTATTCTTGTCGGGAATGGTTTATGCCTTTCCAGGATCAACCCATTTTTAGTACCCTTTCGGCATGAATTGATCCCGGAAATCACGGAATGGAATGATTTTTTTTTCAGTGTAGAAGCAGAGTGACTTGACATGGTGCATTCTAAATTCTGCGTCTGCTGCTCAAAGCACATTAAGTAGGTTTAAAATTCAAGTTTGATATCTTAAAAATTGTGAGAGCTTTTTTCTTAAATGAGTATTTTATTTTTTCTAAGTGTATTCACATTTTTTTAGGATGGCAACCCCATAGTCAAAGAACAATTTCTCAATACACTTTATTTTATTGGACGACACACAAATCGACATAAATAGTTCATGCTTGATAAATTAAACAATATACTAAGCAGTCATTAGTTATGCATAAAGTATGCGCCATGTGCGCCAGACTGTTACACCCACACAACGGCTGCTGTCGTTGCAGCAAGCGACAAATGCAACGCCTGCAAAGCCCAAAAGGCGGAAACGGAAACGTGCATAGTGCATGCTATTTGCGCAAATGTTGGAGTTGGCGAAGACTGGGGATGAGCTGGCTAGGAGTGGGCGCAGACTGAGTGTTGTGTGTGATACTGTTTTTGTAGAGTGGGCAAAATTGCTCTGATGGACTTTTATTTATGACATTATAAATATAAATTTAAAAGGCCACAAACACTTCACTGTAGAGTCTTCAGTAATGTCTCTGTCTGAGATCCGAGGCTGAAAGGTAGATGATTTTCTATTCTATTTTTTTTTTTTTTTTTTGAATGTTCATTTTTATTTCAATATTGCCTATATATGTACTTAATTGAACAAAGTATTAATACTAATCTTAGGCTAGTCTTAGAGCTCTCTGCTTAAATTATATATGACTTAATGGTTTTCCTTTTTCAAATTCAATTACTTACATCTCTACAAAATTTAAAACTAAATAGTATACATAATTAATGGGGTTGCAGTGAATCTGTCGTTGATAGGGACATGTCTAATCTTTGGTTTGTGTTTGTTAACTGTTTCTCGCTTATAGATTTTTGTTTGCTCTCCTATATATATGATATATAGTAGGTATTCCATTGTCGTTTTGAATATACCCATTTTTATGAAGGTATACAAAAATTTCAGGAGGTGTGAAACCATTGGAGATACACATTGAAAATATGAGTCGCGCTCATAGTACTGAGCTTTTATAAGTATGTTTTCTACATTATCCAGGGATCTTAGTATGTGATTTCTAGTTAGGTTAATGATGTGGTTGTCTATTCTTATAATGCCAGATGCGTTATATAATTTATTGTTAAATATAAACTTTGTGTGATTGATGATTGGTGACCTATACATCGACGTGCATGCTCTTAGTATTTTCCTTTCGAATTTTCGAAGCCTTTCCATATATGATGGAGATATATTAAACCACAAATTACAACCATACGAAAGAATTGGTCTAATAAGTGACTGATACATAATAACTTTTACTCTACTATTCACCAATCGTGAGCTGAACATTCTTTTGTAAGCAAAAAAGGCCCTTTGGGCTTTTTCTAGTTGCTTGTTGATATGATGGTCAAAGTAAAGGAATCTATCAAGATATATTCCGAGGTATTTGATTTTTCCTGAGAGAGGGATAGATCTGTTCTCTCGATTAATTATTTGAAATTGCTTCCAATTTTTATACCCTGTACCCATTAAAAATGGGTAAAAGGTGATCATGAAGTTGTGCAAATGTATGTAACAGGGAGAAGGAAACATTTCCGACCCTATAAAGTATGTAGGGTATACTATAAGGGTATATATAAGTATACTAGCAAATAATCCGACGCGCTTCGCTGCGCCTTTAACAGTATTCTCTTTGCTGATGGGTTTTCCCTCCAACTTCCACCCCCATACCTCCCATCCACTCTTCATCCCATTCCACCCAGTTTCCACTCACTTTCCTGCCCACATCCCATCCTGCCCACATCCCATCCACTTTCCACCTACAGTCCACCCACATCCCACCCACTTTACACCCAATTTCCCCCAATTCCCACTCACTTTCCACCAACTTTCCGCCCACATCCCGCCCACTTCCCGCCCACTTCCCGCCGATATCCCACCTGCATCCCACCTACTTCCCGCCCACATCCCACACACTTCGCATCTGCATACCACCCACATCCCACCTACATTCCTTTCCATATATCGTATTCCATCCCTACAAACCGAGTTTCAAGTCAATCGGATGAAAAATAGTTGTTTTTATGCAGAATTTTCCGGGAATTTTTCGACCGTCAGGTCGAATTTTCCAACTTCGAAAAATCACATTTCGAAATATTTCGTATTCTATCCCCACAAACCGAGTTTCAAGCCAATCGAATGAAAAGTAGGTGTTTTGCATGTAGAATTTTCCGGGCATTTTCATGCCTAGGCGGATTTTCCGACATGGCAAAATCACATTTCAAATTATTACGAATTCTGTCCTTGCAAACCGAGTTTCAAGCCAATCGGGTGAAAAATAGTTTTTTTCATGCAGAATTTTCCGGGAATTTTCCGACCGTTGGGTCAAATTTTCCAACATCGGAAAATCACATTTCAAAATGTTTCGTATTCTATCCTTGCGTGGGTTTTGCCTTATTTAGGTCATGTATGAGCTCAAGCTATGGTCAACACTGGGAGTCTTTCGGCTAGGGCTCGTCGGACGGGGGGATCTTTTGCTCATGAACGTAACTGGCTATCACACAGGAGAATGTGTTGGCCTTGCCTTCGATAGATGTTATACCAAACTATGAGACACTATTGGGTAAGGTAAAACTGGCTATACAGCTCCTCAACGGGGCCAAGCCAAGCTCCTCTCAATCTCTTGGCGTGTGTGCTTTAAATTTTTCGCACAAGAGAAAGGGACCTACAGTTTAACGCCGGATCCGAACGGCAAAGTTTGAGAAATTGCTTTTTCATGTTAGTTACTTACAACTTGCCCCACTTATTGTGGTGTTTTTAAAAGCTAGTTTCTAAAGAAAAAAAAACTTTTGTATTAGTGTTCAGAGGCGGCGTCCGCCTCCCGCCCAGCACACTAACCACTGGGCCACAGACGGCCACTATTGGGTTCGATCTAATCAAAATTACCCACCCTTCCTTGTAACATTGGGTCCTTCTTTGCATATTAACCCCAATTCATCATATATGCTGACTCATTGCGATAACCCCATTCCTTTCCACTAGTTAGACTTGTTCAAATTCATAATTCACTAAATACTTCGATAATTCACAAACTCGGTTTTTATTGTTATATATACAGTAACCCTAGGATAAGGATACTAGCAATATGAATATGGATAAAAAATATATTAATTATCGATTCAAATAATGTTTAGAATTATATGAATAGGACATTAAGGCTTAACTTTTTAACAAGCGTTTGGCTATATCGACCCCTTTGCGCGAAAACATCGCATGTGCCATTTTTTACAAAACTGACATTCTGATGCCAATTAGTTCTAAATCCAAGAACTCATCATCTGGGAACATTATATAGCGATAATCGCTTCGGTTACGGAGATACAACAAAATCAATTTAATCGTATGTGCCAATGATGAGTTTTTTACTTGTGGGCGAAATGATCGTATGTGCCACACAATACTGATATTAAACAGTCTGGTGGGAGAATAGCTAAATTGGCAAAGCTGATGGCAATGGGGCGAGTGAGGAGAGCACGCTCTCACACATTTGCGCTGTCAGTAACAGCTTTCTCAAAAGGAATTTTTAAAATTTGTTTCACCCCTTTTACCTCGTCCTCCTGCATTCAAATTGCTCTTGAAAGATCAAATTTATATGATAACTAGCAAATAACCCGACGCGCTTCGCTGCGCCTTCAACAGTGTAGAACTAAACAATATTAGATATATTAATACCCCGTAGAACCCAGAAATCGAACTTGGCTAATGGGTTTTCCCCCCAACTCCCACCCCCATCCCACCCACTCTACACCCAATTCCCACCCAACTCCTTCCCCCCAGTTCCCACTCACTTCCCGCCCAACCCTTCAACATCCCACCCACATCCCTCCCACTTCCTGCCCACTTACCGCCCACATCCCACCCACACCCCTTCAACTTCCCGCCCACTTCCCACCCACACCCCACCCACACCCCACCACATCCCACTCACATCCCACCCACATCCCATTCACTTCCTAGAGGGTATCCCGGCGTAATTTCCAACATCGGAAAATGAAAACACAAATGAATTCTCATCTTGACCTTACAAACCGAGTTTCAAGTCAATCGGATGAAAAATAGTTATTTTGCACGTAGAATTTTCCAGGCGTTAAAATCCTGGGAGTGGATTTTCCGACATTGAAAAATCACATTTCAAACAATTTCGTATTCAGCCCTTACAAACCGAGTTTTAAGCCAAACGGATGAAAAATAGTTTTTTTTCATGCTGAATTTTCCGGCCATTTTTTCTCGTGGGCGGATTTTCTAAAATCGGGAAAACACGTGTTGAATTATTTTGCGTACTTTGCATACAAACCAAGTTTCAAGTCAATCGGATGAAAAATACAATTTTTCCCATACAAACTTTTCCGACGCTTTTCCGACTTTTCCGGGTGGAATTTTCCAAATTCCCGTCCTAGTACGCACTTTCACCACTAACAGAAACTCCTTTCCAAATTTCAGCTTTCTATCTCTTACCGTTTAGGCTGTGCGATGATTGCCAATCAGTGAATCAGTCAGTCAGTCAGTCAGTCAGGACACTCTCTTTTATATTTATAGAGATTAGGCACAAGTCTGATTTAGTAACTCAATGTGTACGTTAGTTGATCCTAAAAGCAAGGTGGTTCCTCACAATAAAAGCATCAACAGAAAATAGAACTCTTTAAAATCATACTTCGAGAAACTTCTTGCAGTGCCATCACATTATTATGAATTTCCAGTAGAATATGCTAACCAGACAATTAACTATAGGGACTTTAAATCTATTAACTATGATACCTTACAGACTGAATTTGATAACTGTGACTGGACTTCTATTTATGACTTGTCGATTGCGCAAAGTTTATGGTTCTCAACTCGACACATACACACAAAAAAAAAAAATTGTAAATGTAACATTTTTCGTTTTTGACTAAAAATTGTTGATTTAATGATTTTTCTTATTGATATTACCAATTTCAACGTATAATCAAGACAAAAGTCATTTGAAACTAACTATGTGTCCCTTTGATTTCAAAATACTAACACTTTTGATTTTTTCTTCGCAAATTTCGTATGCGCTATATATATGGCAAGAGTGTGGAATTAGATCTTGAGAATTGCAAGCAGGCAATTATGCAAACATTTTCTACACACATCAGAATCCCCTTCACTATAAGCAAGCTTTTAGTTGCCTTGACTCAGACGCGCGGCGTAGCCCAGTCGTCTAGAACGTCAGTCAAATTGAATTTCAGTGCAAGGGAACCGAGTTCGAATCATGACAGTGTAAGTAAAAGTTTTTTCAATTAATAAATGTAAGTTAATTTAATTCGTTGTTTTTCGGAATAACAAAATTATTCAGGCAACCAGCAGCGCAGCAGTGCGCAGTAATTTGATTTTTTCTTTGTTTACAAAAATCAAAAGTGCAGACATTTTGTTATTAAATGGAAAAACTTTTGGGCGAAAATCAAAGACGTAAATTGGCGAATTTACCAATGAAAAATGTTACATTTACCAACGTTTTTTTTTGTGTGTACCTATTTAATATATGTGTACCATTAAAATCACAAATAAAGAAACCGAATCAGCAGTCGTAGTTTAGCGCACAAATTAAAACACAAATTCGGATGCGGGATAGTGCTTTTAATCGATGGAAACGATATAGAACTGATGATTTGCACAAAATATTTAAACAGATCAGAGCGAAAACAACCAGCATGATTGCAACTGCTAAAAGAGATTTCTGTAGTTCTAGATTCGGCAATGCAACAACTCCTGGCCAAATATGGAAAGAGTTAAAGAGTTTTGGTGAAGGAAAACCGGTTTCATTACCTAAATCTGAAATTCATGTGGACGACTTAAATAGGAGATTTGTTAGAGCTGACGTACCTGAACCAGTGCAAAACTTGTACCTGAACTCTGTACCCCTCTGTGATAATAGTATAGGTTTTGTCTGTGTTAGTCCATGTTATGTGCTTGAAAGTATACATACTACAAGTTAAGTCTAATGCTGAAGTACTAGATGGAGTGAACCCAAGGTTCTCAAAATATATAAATACTAGCAAATAACCCGACGCGCTTCGCTGCGCCTTCAACAGTATAGAACAAAACAATATTAGATATAATAATACACCGTAGACCCCAGAAATCGAACTTTGCTGATGGGTTTTCCCTCCAACTCCCAACCCCATCCCACCCACCCTACACCCAATTCCCACTTAAATCCCACCCAAATCCCACCCACATCCCGCCCATTTCCCGCCCACATCCCACCCACATCACTTCCACCTCCCGCCCACTTCCCGCCCACATCCCATCCACTTCCCACCTACATCACGCCCACATCCTACACACTTCCCGCCCACATCCCACCCACTATCCACTTCTTACACAGCTTCCACCCACTTCCCACATACTTTCCAGCCACATCCCACCCACTTATCACCCACATTCCTCCCACTTCCCACCCACTTCACACCCACTTAATACCCACTTCTCACCCACATCCCTTCCCATTCCCACCCACTTCGTGCACACTTCCCACTCACATCCCACCCACATCCCAACCACTTCTCACCAACATCCCTCCCACATCCCACACACTTCCCTTCCGATTCCCACGCACTTCACACCCACTTCTCACCCACATCCCTCCCCACTCCCGCCCACTTATCACCCACATCCCTCCTACTAACCACCCACTCCCAACCACTATTCTCCCACTTCCCCGCGGTATTTCCAACATCGGAAAATGCAATCACAAATTATTTCGTATTCTATCCCTTCAAACCGAGTTTCAAGTCAATCTGGTGAAAAATAGTTTTTTGCATGCAGAGTTTTCCAGGAATTTCCCGACCGTTGGGTCAAATGTTCCAGCATCGGAAAATCACATCTCATTTTATTTCACTTACTATACTCACAAACCGAGTTTGAAGTCAATCGGATGAAAAATAGTTTTTTGCATGCTGAATTTTCCGGCCATTTTCCTCGTTGGCGGGTTTTCCAATATCGCGAACATATGTGTCGAATTATTGTTCGTACTATTCTTGCAAACCAAGTTTCAAGTCAATCGGATGAAAAAAATTGTTTACCATACAAACTTTTCCGACCCTTTTCCGACTTTTCCAGGTCGGATTTTCCTGAAAATTAGTACACAGTTATTGTTGAATTTTCATATAGATCTTTGAAAATGAGTTTGAATCTGATCGGATAATAAACAAAAAAGTTTCATACAACAGTTTTCCGTGAATTTTCCGACTTCATGGATAGATTTTCCAAAATTTTAAAGTTACGTTTCCTATATTTTATTATGCGTAACTTTGAAAATGAGTTTGAAGCAAATCGCTGGCAACTATAGTTTCGCCCATACAACCTTGACCACCCACTTTCCACCCAGGGGGGGTAAATTTTCCGGAAGTTTGGTATGCAGTTGTTGTTGAATTTTCATATAGATCTTTGAAAATAAGTTTGAACTTGATCGGATAAAAAACAAAAAAGTTTCATACAACAGTTTTCCGCAAATTTTCCACATTTCCCGACAGAATTTTCCGAAATCCGTTCTTAGTACTCACTTTCAGCATTAGATAAAACTACTGTGAAAATCTCATGTTTCTATCTTTTATGGTTTGGGCTGTGCGACGGTCACCAGTCAGTCAGTCAGTCAGTCAGTCAGTCAGTCAGTCAGGTTGAACTCTTTTATATATATAGATTTCTGTGACACCCCCGATTACCTTTATAAGTGCTATACTCAAATCATGAAAGATGAAAACCTACAGGCAGACCCCTTTTTAAAACAGATTTTAATGAATATATGTGATGACGGGAGACTGAAGCTCTTAAAGTTGCCGTTTTGTAAATAACACAAGCACAAATATATTTTGGTTCTTTTTTAATATTTATTAATTAAACCGAGCGCGAGAGCCTCAAGCGACTCTGCCTCGTTGTTCTCGTTTCTGTTGTTGACTGCTGGCGCATTGCTGCCATCAAATATCTTTTTTAGAATGCAGCGCGTTCATGCATTGGTATGTGTGCGTGTGTAGCTTATCGCTTATATGTACATAAGCGTGAGATTTGCTGACGCAGCTTGGCTTGGTCAAGACCAGAAGTGGTCGGATCATATTTCCATATGGGAAAGAATAATTGAATTGTATTTAATTGTATTTACTTTACAACCAAAGCATGTGCACGCTACACCTCCCCTTTTAAAAAGAATAACGTATATTTATGAAGTTATTCTAAAATAGTGTAATGGTGTATATAAAAATTGTATGCTTAATATTTAATAATGATTATGGGGATTGTAGTCAAAAGAAAATTAAAAAATTTATTTTTTTTTTTTTTGTTGTAAAAAGTTTTTTTTTGGTTTTTTTTTTTATATATATTTTATATGTTGTATATGCGAAAATTGGTAATTAATAAAGTTTTGTTGTTTTTTTTTTTTTGTTCTCATTCATTCATTCATTCATTCATATCGTAATAATATAGTATTCTTTATATATGTACTTTTTTTTTTTTTTTTTTTTTATGCGTTATATATTTTTAGTCTATCTTTATGTACTATTTGCTGTTTCTTTCCTATTCTAATTGTAATATTATCTCTATCGTCTATTTTTTCAACTTTATAAGGGCCAACATAGTTGTTGTCTAGTTTATGCCCGGTTTCGTTTCTTAACAATACAAAATCTCCTACTTCTAAAATAAAATCGTTTGATTTCTTATCATAAAGCGTTTTTCGCTTTTGCTTTTCCTTATCTAACATAATTCTAGCTCTTTTATAGGCTACTTCTAATCTAAATTTTACTTCTTTAGCATAATCATCTATATTATATAGAGGATCTATCATATCTTTGTTTCTAAAGTTAATGAATTGTCTCGGTGGCCTTCCGAATACAAGTTCATATGGACAGTAGTCGTGTGCTACTGACGGGGTTGTATTGAAACAGTAGGTGAAATAATTCAACCATATGTCCCAGTCATTTTTGTCGATCGAAATATAAGAACGGATGTATTCGTTAAATGTTCGATGACTTCGCTCAATTGTTCCAAGGGTTTGGTGATGGTGAGCTGTTGAATGTATATTGTTTATTTTCATGTATTTGCATAAGTCTGTGATTAATGAATTTTTATATTCAGTACCCATGTCCGTAATGAACGTTTTCATTGGACCATACTTGAGTATGAAAGATTCAAAAATTGCTTTAGCAACTGTTTTAGCACTTTTGTTTGGTACTGGTATAGTGACTAAATATTTTGTTAAGTCACATATAATGGTAACTGCGTACTCATTGCCATCCTCAGTTTTCGGAAGTGGGCCAATGGTATCAATCAGTACAGTATCAAATGCTGTTGCTGGAGTTGGGGTTAGAGTCATAGGTGTCTTTGTATGGGTCGTTGTTTTTGCTTTTTGGCATTTCAAACAAGACTTTACATACTGTCTTATTGTCTTAGTCATTAAGGGCCAATAAAAATATTTTCGTATTTTCGACAGGGTTCGCGACATCCCTGAGTGGCCTCCTTCAATTGGTTCATCATGGTATTTTGACAGAATTGCTTTTATTTGAGCTGTGTCGTTTTTGTCTATTATGGTCACCTTTGGGAGTATGCATACTCGTACTTTCTTTAAAATACTATTGCCCATTTTTTTAAATATACTTAGTGATACAGATTCAAAAATTTGATCACTTGGTGACATTTTCAATTGGTTTATATTAAGTATTCCGGCTTCTGTTTCAAGCCTTTGGAAAAGCTGACCTAAATCGAGTTTTCCATTGGAGTACAAATCATCAATTGTGAATCGTGAAATCACTCGTTTTCCCACTTTGAACAAACACTTGTGCTTGTCGGGTTTTAGTTTCACACATTTTTTGACATCGTTGTTGTTGATTACTTCATAGACATTGGGCTTTTTATTTTCATTTTGCTCGTGCAATTTTATAGCAGTGCTACTAATAGCTGTACTACTTTCTTGGCCTGCGCAGGCGTTTTTCTGTCTTGTTGAGGACCTTTGGAGTCAACTTTTTAGTAGTAGTAGTAGTAGTAGTACTTTATTTTCCTTTTTTTTTTTTTTCTCGGGTTTACAATAAACATTTAGCTTAAGGTGAAACAAAATAAATTAATTAAATTACGCCTTGGCTTTAACCCCTTCAATATTTGTCTATTCATTTCTTTGAGCTCTTTAATTGTTATTCTGGATAGAGCATCTGCAATATGATTATCTTTCCCCTTGAGGTATTCGACAGTAAAATCATATTCTTCCAAATCAAGTCTCATTCTTGTGAGCTTGGAACTTGGATTTTTCATTGAAAACAGATATGTTAATGGTCTGTGATCCGTTTTTACGAAGAAATGCCTTCCATAAACGTAAGGTCTGAAGTGTTTTATTGGAATTTGGATGTGTGTATGGAAATTTTTTGGGCGCAAAATTAGTGTATTTTTCTCCTCTTGATAATCTAATAAACAATTAAATTTTTTGAAAAAATCATAGCCCAATATACCATCTGTTGGTATTGAAAAGTTTTCTGGTACTACATGGAAATCATGTGGTACAATGTACTTGTCTGTAAGTAGTTCCAGATGTACTAGACCATAAGAACGTGTTGTTCCTTGTCCAATACCTGTTATATTGCTTATAATGTTTGTATTTATGTTGTAATATTCATTTTGTTGGTGTTTTATCACCGAAATGTCTGCTCCTGTATCAATCAAAAATGTCAGATTTGACTTTGTTTCTTCATTTTGAACTGTAATTATATTACTTAGATTGAGATTGATTGAGTATACTTTTACTGATTGTTGTTGCTCAAGGGGGTTGAGCGTTTTCCGAATTTGTTGTTCGGATGTTGTGATTGTTGCTTTGTCCTCGCCAATTATTTTGGTTTCCTTGGCCTCTGTAGTTGCCATTGTATTGGCCTCTATAGTTGCTATTATTGGTACCTCGGCCACGGTTATTGTAACCATTGTTATTACTTTGGCGGTATCCCTGATTACCTTGGTAACCTCTTCCTCTGTTTCCGTTATTATGGTACTGACCCCGTCCATTGTTGTAGTTACCACGGCTGTTGTTTCCGCGATAGTTCGAATAATATAGGACTGAGTCAGTTTTTCCGGTTGCATCAGTGCAACTGTTGACAAATTTGGCGATAGCGTCATTCATGGTTGTGAAGCTACCTGCCTGCATGATAAGTTTTACCTTATCAATAGAGCAGTTGGATGTCATGGCTTTTACAGCGTTTTGTACACTATATTTTGATGCTAGTTCAGGGGTAAGTCCATCATTTATGTAAGCGCATTCTAAACTATTTGTTAGTTGCTCAATTTCTTTTGTGTATTGATTGGCAGTTTTGTTTTTCTGCTGGAGATTCATTAATTTTGCTGAAATAACTTCAACTGATTCTCCTTTAACGGAAATTTTTAATTTGGCAATTATCTGATTTATGGTGCTTTCTGTACCAATCAAATTTCTTGCATGTCCCTTTAATTTTGTTTTAATCAGTGAGACTGCAGTTGTCTCATGGGTATCTTTAATAGATTCGACCAGAGATAATGCGTCTAGAAAACTTTGTAAGTTTTCAGCTTTGCCATCGAAATCTGGGATCAGACTTGATGCTGTTTTGAGGAATTGAACCTGGGTCTGTGCCATGATTACTGATTTTTGTGTTATTTCTATTGGATTTTCCTGTATGGTTCCTGGTGGTTCAAAGCCAGCAGGCACGTCTAGGGTTCTGGGTAAGAATAAGTGCAATTTGTGGAGCTCTGAAATTTTTATGAGTCTATCACGAAATGCATCTATTATTGTTCGTATTTGTAATAAGTGTAAATCGGTTAGTTTTACGCAATTATCATGCAGTATTTTAGCTACCGCGTTATAATTTGATAACAGTATTTCTGTATGTCGTAATACTGTTACACTTTGTATTGGGGTATTTTTATTAAGGCATTTGAATGATTTAGCGAATTCATTTCTGTTTTTGTTTACCTCGTCAACTATCTCCGTCCAAGTCGGATTCATTTGTTTCACTTCTTTTTATTTCTTAGAATGCTGTTAAGTTTTTTGAGTTTTTCCCTGACCTCGTCTTTAAGGCGTTCTGAAACCGTTGGGTCATTAAGCATAGCTATGCTTGCATGTCTTTGCGCTAGTAGGGGCTGTTTCCAGCCTCCCCGCTGTCTTTTAGGGGGGAGTGTTTCTGGAATTTTTGTTAACTGCTCTTCCTGCTCTCTAGCCCTTTTTGCACTTTTCTCTCTTTGTCGAGCTTGGTATTCGGCAATAGTGATTGGCTTCGGGCCGGCTGAGGGACAAGCTTCTATTGCTTCCTGAAGCGTTGGTTTGTCTAATTGCTTTATGGGGACAGCTTTTTCGAAATCATCTTGTTCCCTATCGAACTTTTCCATTTTATTTTATTGTTTTGTTTTTTTTTTTTTTTTTTGAATTCGACTTTAAACTTTGTCGAGGTCGTTGCCTCTGCTCATGTATCTTTTTTTAATTGATCTCTTATGGATCATGTAAACTTTAAGTACTGTGTTTGCAGCTACTAGTATAACAAGAATGAGCAATAAAAAATAAATGGATTCTAGGTGTGGTGTATGATCCACAATTTCTATTTCATTAACAACATTGGCTGTATTGCCAGCCGCTTTAGATTGGGTTTTGCCCATCTTTATTAATTATCAATTTCCCTTTTTTTTTTCACTTCAAGTTGTAAATTTTTTTTTTTTTGTTATTCAAAAAATTATTGATATTTTTTAGAAAAAATGATGGTGTGTATGAGTGATTTTACATTATACAGTTTACAGATTAATTTTACACTGTATAATGTATGTTAGTGGTAATGATTGTAATGATTATGTGACGGGTTTTTTTTTTTATACCCTTGCAAAGGGTATTATAATTTTGCCCAGAAGTTTGCAACGCATAGAAATATTCATTTCCGACCCTATAAACTATATATATTCTTGATCAGGACGATGAGCTGAGTCGATTGAGCTTTGTCCGTCCGTCTGTCTGTCCGTCTGTCTGTCCGTCTGTCTGTCCGTCTGTCTGTCCGTCTGTCTGTTTCTACGCGAACTAGTCTCTCAGTTTTAAAGCTATCGAGCTGAAATTTTGCACAGAGTCTTCTTTTTACTGCACACTGCTAATATGTCGGAACCGACCGGATCGGATGACTATATCTTATAGCTGCCATAGGAACTATCGGTTGAAAAGTGGGTCTTTGTGAGAAAAACTTTTTTGTTTTTAATGTTAACGGCTCCCACTTCAGCAATTATTAATACTATACGCTTTCACATAGATTAGGAAGTTTTTGTTAAGATCGGATGACTATATCTTATAGCTGCCATGGGAACTATTAGTTGAAAAATTGGTTTTAATGAGAAAATTTTTTTTGTTTTTAATGTTAACGTGTCTCACATCAGCGATTATTAATATTAAACGCTTTTATACAGATTTGGAAGTTTTAATCAAAATCGGATGACTATATCTTATAGCTGTCATAGGAACTATCGGTCGAAAAGTGGGTTTTAATGAGAAAAACTTTTTTGTTTTTAATGTTAACGTGTCTCACTTCAGCAATTATTAATATAATGCGCTTTTACAAAGATTTGGAAGTTTTGGTCAAAATCGGATGACTATATCTTATAGCTGTCATAGGAATTAGCGGTCGAAAAGTGGGTTTTAATTAGAAAAATTGTTTGTTTTAATGCTGGCGTTCTTAAAATCTGATGTATTAAAACATTTGCAAGGGTATAAAAACTTCGGCAAAGACGAAGTTAGCTTGGCCTTCTCGTTGTTAATGAACTTAATTATCGTACCCAGCTCAAACGCTATTGAGGGTACTAAAAAAAATTGCGAACTTCCAATATGCATTGGACCGCTTTAAAAAAATATCGTTGGGCGCAATCTGCGCTCTTACTGTCTTCTTTGGCTTCTTCTACGTCTGTGGAGAGTTTTCCCTCGGTGGTGCAGACGGCGGCTTCATGCCTCCCGCACAAATTTCTTCTGGTTTTAATGGTCCATTCGTTGGTGCAGTGGGCGGCCTATATGCCTACCGCACGGTTTCTTTTTATTCGTTGGTTGATTGGTTGTTGTTGTGATAAATTTATTTCCGCTTATTTCCAGTCAACCGGTAACATGGCTTTGTTACCGTTTCTTCCTTCTCGCTGCCCAAAGCCTGGCAGCGGCTTTGGTGATTTAGAAAAAAATTTTTTTTTTTGGGTGGTTTTTATTTTTGCGGTTTCCTCCGCAGTTTTTTTTGCTTGTGTTTGGTTTAAGTTTTTGTTGTTTGCATTGTTTTTGTTTTGTTTGTTAAACTTTTTATTTGCATGTGTTTAAATGTCACTTGTCCAGGTCGCCATGTGATGACGGGAGACTGAAGCTCTTAAAGTTGCCGTTTTGTAAATAACACAAGCACAAATATATTTTGGTTCTTTTTTAATATTTATTAATTAAACCGAGCGCGAGAGCCTCAAGCGACTCTGCCTCGTTGTTCTCGTTTCTGTTGTTGACTGCTGGCGCATTGCTGCCATCAAATATCTTTTTAAGAATGCAGCGCGTTCATGCATTGGTATGTGTGCGTGTGTAGCTTATCGCTTATATGTACATAAGCGTGAGATTTGCTGACGCAGCTTGGCTTGGTCAAGACCAGAAGTGGTCGGATCATATTTCCATATGGGAAAGAATAATTGAATTGTATTTAATTGTATTTACTTTACAACCAAAGCATGTGCACGCTACACATGAATGCAGACGAATTTCAGATGCACATCAATGACAAGGATGAGAGCAAGTGCCTTTTTTTAAGAAAACGAAAAGAAAGTAAGAAGAGCTCAAAGTTCATATGTGCTAGTATCGATTTACAGAAAGTCTTGAACACTCCATTCAGAAAAGTATTACAATTTTTATACTCTGCACCGAAGGTACATGGAGTATATTAAGTTTGTGCAAAAGTATGTAACAGGGAGAAGGAATCATTTCCGACCCTATAAAGTATATATATTCTTGATCAGCATCAACAGCCGAGTCGAAATAGCCATGTCCGTCTGTCCGTCCGTCCGTTTGTCCGTCCGTCTGTCCGTCCGTATGAATAAACAGATCTCAGAGATGGTAGGAGAAAGAGGTTTCACATGTATGAGACAAATGCATCTTATACTTGCAGGCAGATCAAGTTTATTTTCAATTTTTGCCACGCCCCCTCCCGCCCCCGCAATTTTGAAAAAACGTCGTATCTCCCCCAGTTTTGTAGATAGATGATTTGTACCTTCTAGAGATAGTTAGTCATTAGCAATATGTATCTATTTGCCGAAGAAATAATAATGATCGGATGAGCGGTTTTCAAGTTATGATCAAATAAGTGAATTACCCCCCGCCACCCCCTTCCACCCACTCACAACTAACGCACAATCTTAGAGAGAGAGAGAGAAAGAGAGAGAAAGAGAGAGAGAGAGAGAGGGAGATAGAGAAACTTAGAGATGAGCGCTGCAGCAGCTCTGCATTTAGCTCCTACTCTAGGTACAGAGTATAAATATAGTCGGGCTTGACCGACTTTCTCACTTGTTTTTTGAACGCCTTGTTACTATGATGGGAGATTAAAAAACATACTGGAACAACTAGGCATCAGGAACAACCTGACCCTACGATGGATACTGGGACACAGCAACATCCCCGGAAACGAATCGGCCGATGAAATGGCCGCAAGGATGCCACCGCAATGGTAGGGCCAGAGCCCCATTGCGGTATCCAGATCCCGCCCAGATCCCACCCAGATCCCATACAGATCCCACCCAGATCCCTTCCAGATCCCACCCAGATCTCAAACAGATCTCGCCCAGATTCCTTCCAAATCCCATCCCAATCAAATCCCAAACTCCACAAAACAACAACACAAAATATGAATGACGTCAGTGTCACGTGACTCTCAAATCAAATTTTACTCCTACTAAAATCGTCCGTACCGAAATTAAAGATGTTTCACATCAAAAATTTTAATTTTATTTTGTTTTTATATATTTTGTCCAATTTTACTTAATTTACAAACTATCGTAAATGCCAAAATTGATGATGCACATAAAAAACTGTGTGCAAAACATCGTATGTGCCAAAAATGAGTAATTAGGAAAAAGATAAGTTTTTTCACAAAAATAGTTATGAGTTTACACCCAAAAAAATTTGTATCAATATCACTCTGATACACGTTGTCTCAAATCGAAACTGAAACTAGTACTATTTTTTCTGTATCAATGCAAACCTTGAAAGTATTAGATTGAAACTTCGAATATTTATTTGATGCGCAGAAGTATTTATTTGAAACTAAACAATTTTTTTATACTCTGTACCGAAGGTACATAGAGTATATTAAGTTTGTGCAAAAGTATGTAACATGAAGAAGGAATCATTTCCGACCCTATAAAGTATATATATTCTTGATCAGCATCAACAGCCGAGTCGATATAGTGATGTCCGTCTGTCCGTCTGTCTGTCCGTCTGTCTGTCCGTCCGTATGAACAAACAGATCTCAGAGATGGTAAGAGATAGAGGTTTGACATGTATGGGACAAATGCTTCTTATACTTGCAGGCAGATCAAGTTTATTTTCAATTTTTGCCACGCCCCCTTCCGCCCCCGCAATTTTGAAAAAACGTCATATCTCCCACAGTTTTGTAGATAGATGATTCGTACCTTCTAGAGTTAGTTTGTCAGTAGCAAAATGTATCAATTTGCCGAAATAATGATGAAGATCGGATGAGCGGTTCTCGAGTTATGAGCAAATAAGTGAATCTGAATCACTCCCCCGCCCCACCCCCGCCACCACCCGCCACCCGCCACCCACCACCCACCCTTTCACAACCAAAGCCGCACAATCTTAGAGGAGAGAGAGAGAGAGAGAGAGAGAGAGAGAGAGAGAGTGAGAGAGAGAGAGGTACAGAGTATGTTATAGTCGGGCTTGACCGACTTTCTCACTTGTTTTTATTTCGAAAATTCGAAGAATGTATGAATGGTAAAACGAAGCATGCCGAACGTCGCAGCTGGCGATGCTTGACATGTCACATTTAGTGATTTTACTTTTAGTGTAAAAAAATGTGTACTTTGTTAAAAGTAAAGGCTATGGAGGACCCTTTCCCAGACGACGTTATAAGCAGCTGAGTATTCATGTCGTTTTTTGAAAATATATGTAAATAACAAATGTAACTCTTTAGACAGGACACACAACAAGCCAGAATGCTGCTGTGACCTTTTTAGCGCTTTGCAAGACAACGTACAATGAGAGAGGTGCGAAACCAAGAAAGCTGCAGAACAGGCGTTTTTCGCGTTTTTACTCAAGGTCTCTGAAGGTTAAGCAACATTCGCATGGACACGAGGAGAGACAAATGTTGCCACTTAGAGGTGTGTCCACACTTGACGAATTCAATTTAATAGTGTAAATAAATTACATTTTAATAGTTTGAAATAAAAAAAAAAATTTATAAAATGTTTTGTTTTAATTTTAATGGCAGATTATAATGAACTGAATTTATAGTACAAAGATAAGAAAAAATATTCAATTAATAAAAGCTAGTATCAAAATGAAACAAAAAGTTTGATAGTTGAATTATTAAATTAATAAGACCTAGTGTCAAATTGATACTTAAAAAATAATACAATAAAGTGTCAACCTGATGCACGTTAGTATCAATTTGAAATCCTCGAAATTTCATGTTAATACTTTCGAAGATGTCAATTTGATACTCGGAGTATTAGAGAGAATTCGATACTCAATAGTTTCAAATTGATGTCTAAATTGTGTCGATGTGATGACAACTTTTTTTTGAGTGTAGTTAAATAAAATGGTAAATGTCGCACATCTATAGATTGGTAGTGATGTTGCCAGCCATCGCATTGAAAAGTGCAAAAAGCCTCTCCTGTAAAATTTGGTTTTTGGCACATACGATTTATCGCACACAGGAGTCGATATGTAGGCAAGCATATGGTAACTATAAGGCTAATGTCAGAGTGCGCGCGAGAAACGAACCTTGGATTGCGGTAGGGTGTTCCCTGTCCCGGTCTCAGGACTAAGGTCAAAAAAACTACAACTCTTTCTATCTTACCACAGTAAGTAAGGCAAGGACAGCCATTCTGGTAAGAAAATGCACCTATGCTTACCTTATGTCTTATTACAGCACAGATGACCTCAGCAGCATACTTAAAATCATGCAAACTTACATTATGCAAAAGGAGAACTAGACCCCCATGGGAGACCCCAGCGCTAAAAGAGCAGAGGAAGGACGTGCAAGAATCGAACTCGCCAAACAAGCGGATGAACAGATAATCTGGCAGGAATACACGATAAGACTTCGCTTCTTCAAAAAAGAAGTACGGAAGGCCAAGCTAAACTCATGGCTACATTAGCCTCACATCACTCCTGCTCAAAACAATGGAAAAACTACTAAACCTTCATATAAAAGAAAGCATGAACCTGACCTTAGACGGTAACCAGCTCGCCTACACGAAAGGGAAATCGGTGGAAACAGCGCTACACTCCCTAGTAGCCACCATCGAGAAGGCACCATCAGGTTTTGCCCTGGGAGCATGTCATGACATAATGGGTATCATTTAACAACGTCACTACAGAAGCAATAATGCGAAGCCTAAGTGCACTAGCAATACACACGGCATTGAGAGTGCAAGGGAGATGCAACCTGCTGTCACCTCTTCTATGGAACCTTGCGGTCAATGAACTACACACAAAAAATATCTGGTGGGTAAAATGAACGACCAGTAACTTTTTTTTCAGCTTCTGGTCGTCCCACCTTGGTGGAGGTCGTCCCATTTTAGTAGTAGTCGTCACACCTCGCCTCTTCAAAAGTCTTTCGCATTCCGTTTGTGGACCATTTTTGCCGGAGCTTGTTCATCCATACGGGTAACATGTCCCAAACAGCGCAGCCGCTGTTGTTCTATGCGCTTGACTAGACTATTCCCCATAGAGCTCTTACAGCTCATCATTATTTCGGATGCGAAAGTCCTCGCTAACTTTCAAAGGTCCATAAATCCTCCGAGGAATCTTTCGCTTGAAAACTCTAACTGCCGGCTCAATTGCTGATGATATCGTCCATGCTTCTGCGTTGTTCTGCAAGGAATAGAATGATAAGGAACTTGCTTCTACTGAGCCCGTAGTAGCATTGGATTCCAAGAGTGATTCTTTTTCGTATTTCCAGGCTGATGTTGTTGACGCTGGTTATCATCGTTTCGATGTAGAAAAAATCCTCTACAACTTTAAAGTTGTACTATCCCATTGTAAGAGATTGTCCAAGACACGTAGACTTCTGTTTCTGGGATACTAGTTACTTCGTTTTGTCCTCGTTTACCGCTAAACCCATCAGTCTAGACTGCCTCTCAATCTCTGAAAACGCCTTGCTTACCTCACGTTAGGTTTTCGCCGATAATGTTAACATCATCGGCATATGCGAGTAGAGTTATATCTTTATTAAAGATGGTGCATGTGGGCACTGGCGCAGAGGTTCGTTCCTATTTTGACGGAGCATTGAGTGCTGCTCAACGTCATCATGCAAAGTCGAACGTACTTTGCTGGTATACCATAGGTAGACAGGGCTTCAAAAAAGAAACCTTGACCTTATCGGTGTGTCGAAGGCGGCGCGAATTGACAAAAAGATGGTAAGTTGATGTCTTGATGATTTGACATAATGTGAATATCTGGTCTGTTGTGAATTTACCAGGTCTACAGCCACACTGATACGGTCCAATCAGTGTGCTTATAAGCGGCTTTAGACGGTCACAAATAACATAAACCTTATATGCAATGGGAAGGAGACTGATCCCGCTGTAGTTGGTGCAAACTGCAGGCTCTCACTTTTTAAAGATTGGGCAGAGAACACTTAGATTCCAATCGATGGGCATACTTTCGTCAACCCATATACGGCAAAGAAATTGGTGCATACACCTCACCAATTCTTCGCCTCCAGCCTTGAAGAATTTAGCGGGCACACTGAGAAAAAAGGAAGTCGAATTATTTTTTAAAGCCTGTATCCAGCACTGCGGAAAATACCTGCCAGGAATTTGCTATTTATTTCTTGTGTGTGTGGAACATAACTAAAAGAGTGCGACCATGTACCTAAAAGGTGGAAGGTCACTCTGATCAATCAGCTGTTATGCACTGTTAACTATTTGAATTTTAGGAAATTTAAAAAAAAAATATTATTTTATGGAGAAAGCTTGCAGCTCGGAGTAGGTGTTACAGGTTATACTTGGGGATGATAGGTCGATGGCTGAGCATGACTCTTCACAGTGTGTCTCGAATGGCACAAAACAAGCCTCTAGGCTGTTCGCCAATTAAATAAAGTCTTTCGGATACAAGACCGCGGTACCTTGGCATGTCTCTGGGCCGCCGCTTGACCAGGAAAGTCCATGGGACTCGAGCAGTAGCTACGGCATTGGAGCTCCATTGGCTTCTCAAGCCTCGTAGCGGTGGATCTGGGCGATCCCTTTCTGGGGTACGGCATGCTCAACTGCCCTCAAGAAACTATCTTCTACTCCTATGTAAGGTCCCTGGTATGTGAGGCAGCCCATTATGGCCTCCAATAGATTTGCCTATGATCTGGCGACACACAGATTAAGAAGGCAACTTATTCGACGACATCTCTCCGACCTTTGTTTCAATGGAAAGCGTCTCTCTGGAGGCCTCATCAATTTGCCGTAAGTTTGACCTTGGTACAATCTCCTACACAGAGAAAACAAATTTGGCTACACGGCGGGTGTAGAAACGTCTAACCTAAACGCTACGTATTTCGCCCTGTTAAATTGCACACGCTGCGTGTAGAATTCAGAAAGCCACACGCGACGTGCAGAAAAGCTACACGCAACGTGTAGAAATTAAAAATCTAAATGCAAATGTAGAAAAGTTAAATGCTGCGTGTGCAAAGGCAAAGTCTACACGACATTAGAAAATAAGCTCATTTCCCCAAATAATTCTACATTTTTCATGCAGCAATCTGAATACCACACGGACGTTTAGGTTTTCTACATTAACGTTTCTATATTGAAATCCTACACGCGCGTGTGAAAATTCTACACGAAAAATGTAGCTCCACATCAGTACTGAATTCTTATATTTTTCGTTTAGCAAGCTGGTTGTCACACGTGACGTGTGGGATTTCTAAATGTACGTTTGGATTTACAAAATCTAAACGCTGCGTGTTGAAAATCTACACGAATCGTGTGCAAATTTCTGTTGCCTGTATATAAATAGCGATTGCGTTGAATTAGAACTTGAGAATTACAAGCAAGCAAATATTGGATTGTGCCTTTAGCAGATTCAATACAAGTAATGTCTTAGAGGCCTTGCCTTACACGCGTTACGTGGCAGAGACGTCTAAAACATCATTCCAATCGTGTAGCAGCCCAAGGGGCCGGGACTTCAAATCTACCAGAGTAAGTAAAAACAAGTAAGAAAGTCGGTCAAGCCCGACTATTATAATACTCTGTACCTAGAGTAGTAAGTGAATGCAGTGCTGCTGCCGCGCTCATCTCTAAGTTTCTGTCTGTCCCCCTCTTTCTCTCTCTCTCTCTCTATCTCTCTCTCTCTAAGGGGGTGGCGGGGAGTGATTCACTTATTTGCTCATAACTCGAGAACCGCTCATCCGATCTTTATCATTTCTTCGGCAAATCGATACATTTTGCTAATGACTAACTAACTCTAGAAGGTACAAATCATCTATCTACAAAACTGTGGCAAAAATTTAAAATAAACTTGATCTGCCTGCAAGTATAAGAAGCATTTTTCCCATACATGTCAAACCTCTATCTCTTACCATCTCTGAGATCTGTTTGTTCATACGGACGGACAGACGGACGGACAGACAGACGGACGGACAGACGGACATGTCTATATCGACTCGGCTGTTGATGTTGATCAAAAATATATATACTTTATAGGGTCGGAAATGATTCCTTCTTCATGTTACATACTTTTGCACAAACTTAATATACTCTATGTACCTTCGGTACAGAGTATAAAAAATAAAAAGCTACACGAAAATGTAGGTTTTTTGTGTAGCTTTTCTGCACTCGATTTTGGCTTTCTAAATTCTACACGCCACGTGTAGGTTTTTGCACGGGCGTGTGGCTTTCTAAATTCTACACGGCGCGTGTAGCTTTTCTGCAAGCCACGTTTAGCTTTCTCATTTCAACATGCGGCATGCAGAAAAGCTAAACAAAAGTATTGGGTTGAAAATCCCGGTCGAAACGTGTAGAAATCCTACATTTTCGTGTAGCTTTTGCATTTTTTTATTCTCTGTGTACCAATCTATGCACGCTGCTGGTTCCCCAGCCAGATGACAGCTCATTACATAAAAATATAAAACCATTTCGTCCAAAATTTTCGCTCATCACATCCAAAATAATTGTTGGCAATATATTCCTGATGTGTATCAGCTGTTCTCTCCATCCACACACGCCATCGATATGCCAACTATCGATAAGAAACTGTGGATTACGTTCATGTTGCTGGATACACAAGCAACGAAAAGGTAAACTAAAAATTCCTCCCACAGTTTTTATACACTTGAAAAGTGTATTATAATTTTGCCCAGAAGTTTGCAACGCATAGAAGGAATCATCTCCGACCACATAAAGTATATATATTCTTGATCAGCATGACGAGCTGAGTCGATTAAGCTTTGTCCGTCCGTCTGTCCGTCTGTCCGTCCGTCTGTCCGTCTGTCTGTTTCTACGCGAACTAGTCCCTCAGTTTTGTAGCTATCGAGCTGAAACTTTGCACAGAGTCTTCTTTTTACTGCACGCTGCTAATATGTCGGAACCGACCGGACCGTATGACTACTTCTTGTAGCTGCCATACAAATTTTCGTTCGGAAAATGGGTTTTTGTGAGAAAAACTGGTTTGTTCTCAATATTATCGCTCTCAAACACGGTCATGGGTAATACGTAATGTTTTTAAGCTGATCTGCGAAGTTTGGTCGAAGTCGCTAACCGTTGAGACAAGCTATTTCAAGTGTATCAAAACTTCGGTACAGACGAAGTTAGCTTTGCCTTTCTCGTTTTTATATGAAGTTTGCCAGGAATTTTTACTTTCCGTGGTGCTGGATACTCGGCTTAAACTATAAGATTAAAATAAAATGAGGCACAACGCACAACATGGAGGAAGTTGCAATTGCAGTTGCAGTGGCAGCTATTTAAATGAAGAATGGGAGCAAGCCTACAGAATTGGATTCGCCTGTTACCAAGAATATAATGGTCTGCACGGGGCCAGATAAGTCCAATCATAATTGTTCCATTTCCATTTTGAACATCATTCAGGGCGAGATGGATCCCATTTAGGTGCACATATCGCTGCAACGCAAGATGGCTCGATTCATGCCTTGTGGCGTGCCCTGAAACAACATGACAAGTTGCTCAACTGGACACCAACTGCTTCCCTTTTTGTAAATGAGTTGTCCAGTTGCTTGCCATCTGTGATGTCCCACAAACAGGCATTGTTTTTCACTGCATCAATTAATACATTTTTGTCGCCATAACTAAAATTTTGCAGATGATTTATTTACTTTTGCCCATACTAAACTAAGCTAGACTCACTCGCTTTCTCACAACTCCTTATATTTGTGTCAAAGAGAGCGAGATACAAGGACACAAGGAAAAATGACTGCACAATATCTCTGGGAGAAATATCAGCTGTTCGATACAGTCCACATGGTTCGTCGATATGGCAATTCTCAAAATTCCTTGTGTGTAATGCTTGACTTTCTGCGTACCAAACATCAGAATGAGCAAGGAAAAATTCCTTTAGGCAATCAAGTTTTTTTCAATTTTTCCCCCCCCCCGTTTCGTATCTCCCAATTTTGTAGTTAATGATTCGTACCTTCGAGAGGTAGCATTAGAGTATATTAAGTTTGCGAAAAAATGCAAAAGTATGATAACATGCTCGAGAGAAGAAAAACTTAGAGATGCTAACCCTCTTGTTTCTCTTTTTATTTGACAGCTGAAAATTCACGCCCTCCTCTTTTACCAAAACTTTTCTTGTCTTTTTCTTCTCCTATTTCAAATTATCTTATGTTTTCATTCCTTCTACTCTTTATACTCTTACCGGAATCATTTCCGACCCTATAAAGAATATATATTCTTGATCAGCATCATCAGCCGTGTTGATATAACCATGTCCGTCTGTCTGTCTGTCCGTCTGTCCGTCTGTCCGTCCGTATGAACAAACAGATCTCAGAGATGGTAAGAGATAGAGGTTTGACATGTATGGGACAAATGCTTCTTATACTTGCAGGCAGATCAAGTTTATTTTAAATTTTTGCCATGCCCCCTCCCGTCCCCGCAATTTGGAAAAAACGTCATATCTCCCACAGTTTTGTAGATAGAGGATTTGTACCTTCTAGAGATAGTTAGACATTACCAAAATAGATTTGCCGAAGAAATGATAAAGATCGGATGAGCGGTTCTCAAGTTATGAGCATTTAAGTGAATCACCACCCGCCACCTCCCTCCCACCCTTTCACAACCAACGCCGCACAATGTTAGAGAGAGAGAGAGAGAGGGAGAAAAGGAGAAAGAGAGAGGGAGAGAGAAAGAGAGAGAGGGGGCGAGAAAGAGAGAGAGGGGGAGAGAGAGAAACTTAGAGATGAGCGCAGCAGCAACAATGCATTCAGCTCCTTCTCTAGGTACTGAGTATGTCATAGTCGGCCTTGACCGACTTTCTCACTTGTTTTTTCTGTGCAGCTAATCAGCACAAGCTGATTTGTTGATTTCACAAGGTATGGCTGAACAGACTTGCTGTTGGTTCGGCAGGTCTATATCTATGTAGTCGATTGGTGGCATCGCTACTTCTCTAGAGGCGGTATCATGCTCGTCATCGCCTCCCAGTACGTTGAAGAAGTAACTTCTCCATTTGTCAAGTGCCACACGCGGATTCACGTGTTCGTCTTTGTCGCTCATTCTTTTTTCTTCTAAAAAGGCGCTTCTCCACTCTAATTTTCTCCCGGTATTGATCCTTATCAGCCCGCATTGCTCCCAACTGCAGAGTTCTCATGTAGGCAGCGTCTTACTCTGTAGTAGCGCGGTGGCACTCCTCATTGTACCAATCACATCGTGATCAACCTGGTTTCGCTTTAATTTATCAGGGTACGTCCAGGTCGCCTTATGGATGTAGCGATGTTCAAATCTGGTACTTCTTATGACCAAGTTCCCCCCCGCAGCGAAATCTATAGCACGACTAGCATAAGGCCCGTTGCGCTTCGCTGCGCCTTGAACAGTATAGAACCAATATCAGAATGAGTTTGAAGTCAATCGTAAGAGTGAAATATTTACCAAATTTGAAAATATTTTATAAATTAATTTTCTCTGTAGAGTCCAGAAATTGAATCTTACATACATAGGCTTGCATTAAACGTTTGACTACTTTGCTTTTTCACCGATACGACCTTGTTGCTGAGTTCTTACCATCCCCATCCCATCCACACCCCACCCACTAACCATCCACTTCTTACACAACGTCCACCCACTTCTCACCACAATCCCCCCCACTTCCCAACCACATCCCACCCACTTCCCGCTCACATCCCTCCCACTTCCCACCCACTTCCCTCCCTATTACCAACCACTTCAACCCACTTCTCACGCACATCCCTCCGCACTCCCACCCACTTCCCGACCACGTATCACCCACATCCCTCCCACTAACCACCCACTCCCGCCCACTATTCTCCCACTTCCCGGCGGTATTTCTAACATCGGAAAATGCAATCACAAATTATTTCGTATTCTATCGCTTCAAACCGAGTTTCAATTCAATCGGGTGAAAAATAGTTTTTTGCATGCAGAATTTACCGGCCATTTTCTTCGTGGGCGGGTTTTCCAAAATCGGGAAACACGTGTCGAATTTTTTCGTACTATGTTTGCAAACCAAGTTTCAAGTCAGTCGGGTGAAAAAAAATATTTACCATACAAACTTTTCCCAAGCTTTTCCGGGTGGGATTTTCCGTAAAATTGGAACACAGTTATTGTTGAATTTTCATATAGATCTTTGAAAATGAGTTTGAATCTGATCGGATAATAAACAAAATAGTTTCATACAACAGTTTTCCGCGAATTTTCCACATTTCCCGACAGAATTTTCCAAAATCCGTTCTTAGTACTCACTTTCAGCATTAGATAAAACTACTGTGAAAAACTCAGATTCCTATCTTCAATGGTTTAGGCTGTGCGACGGTCACCAGTCAGTCAGTCAATTAGTCAGGTTGAACTCTTTTATATATATAGACTAGCAAATAACCCGACGCGATTCGCTGCGCCTTCAACAGTATGCTCTTTGCTGATGGGTTTTCCCTCCAACTCCCACCCCCCTTCCACCCACTCTACACTCAATTCCCACCCAACCCTTTCCACCCAGCTCCAACTCACTTCCCGCCCACGTCCCGCCCACATCCCTTCCACATCCCACCCACATCCCTCCCAATTCCTGCCCACACAATAACACAAATGAATTCTCATTTTGAACTTACAAACCGAGTTTCAAGTAAATCGGATGAAAAATAGTTATTTTGCACGTAGAATTTTCTTGCCATTTTAACGCCTGGGGGTGGGTTTTCCGACATTGAAAAATCACATTTTTAATTATTTCGTTTTCTGTCCTTACAAACCGAGTTTCAAGCCAATCGTATACAAAATAGTTTTTTTTGCATGCTGAATTTTCCAGGAATTTTTCGACCGTCAGGTCAAATTTTCCAACTTCAGAAAATCACATTTTATACTATTTCGTATTCTTTCATTACAAACCGAGTTTCAAGCCAATCGGATGAAAAATAGAGTAATTGCATGCAGAACTTTCCTGCAATTTTCCGACCGTCAGGTCAAATTTTCCATCTTCAGAAAATGACATATCAAACTATTTTGTATTCTATCTTTACAAACCGAGTTTTAAGCCAATCAGATGAAAAATAGTTTTTTTCTGCAGAATTTTCAAGGAATTTTCCGACCGTCAGTTCTAATTTTCCAACTTCGGAAAATCAAATTTCAATTTATTTCGTACAAACCGAGTTTAACGCCAATCGGATGAAAAATAGTTTTTTCATGCAGAATTTTCCGGCCATTTTCCTCGTGGGCGGATTTTCCAAAATCGGGAAAACACGTGTCGAATTTATTTGCATACAAACCAAGTCATACAAACTTTTCCGACGCTTTTCCGACTTTTCCGTGTGGAATTTTCCAAAACCCCGTCCTAGTACGCACTTTCACCACTAACAGAAACTCCTGTCCAAATTCATCATCAGCTTTCTATCTCTTACCGTTTAGGCTGTGCAATGATTGCCAATCAGTCAGTGAATCAGTGAATCAGTCAGTCAGTCAGTCAGGACACTCTCTTTTATATTTATAGAGATTTTAATGTCGTGATCGGGGCAGCGCTCGTATAGTTGTTCCAGGCACTTATAGCATTCGTCTTTTGTCGAGGCGTTCTTATTTTCTGTTGGCGCGAGCGCATAGATAAGACTAATATGAAAATATTTGGCTTTAAGTTTGAGCGCGGCTAGTCGCTCGTCAACTGGTGTTACGCTGATGACTTCACTCACTACAAAGCCGTACCCAAAATCTTGCTTGGAAGCATGTCCGCAGTAGAAGATCTCCCAGGGGGGTCGTTTTCTGTACTGTTTTCTTTGTTGATGGTTTTATCAACTCGCCCCCCTGTCCAATCCATCGCATTTCCTGAAGTGCGGAACGTCCGATGTATATTTCTTGAGGACATTCAGCAACTGGAGATCAGCACCATCTCTGTTGAGGGTGCGGGCATTACAGGTGCACCTCCTCAAATCGTGGTTTTTAAAACGTTTGAGTGGGTCGTCCTCAAAGGAGGTCCGTATCCGAGGCAGTGTTGTCACAGTTTTAATTGGTTGGCTTTTTTTTACGGTGGTGGATATTAAGCCCGACGCAATAGTCCTATATATTGGAGGGCTCGCCGCTCACGTTAGCCAGCAGTTTTGCGTATACATCGCTTGATGTAACTGGTGGTAACCAACCAGGAGGTGTGAGTCGACTTGAGACGCAGGAAGCAGGGATCACGCTGGGTTTGCCAAGTTGAGCTGCTTCACTTGACTACATACGCCCCTAATAAGGTGCAGAAGACTTTTGACTGGAACACACTACCTCAGTGCAATAAGTATATGTGCATTAACATTTTTGGAAAAACCTTGTTTTAAACCAAACGATTCAAGCCAAGTATATTTTTTACTTATAGCTCTAGAGCCAGTAACTAAGAACTGCCTTACAGTACTTCAATATTTATTAACAAAAAATTATTATTTAACAAATGTATTTCATTCTTAGGAAATAAGTATATGTGCATTTTATATAGTTCTTAACATTTTGTATTAAGTTCAAACTTTTGATCAACTTCAATAGTTAATGTGCTTTCCTTTTGCCTCTAAGACTTTTGCAAGGCGGTTTGGCATGGAATCTGCCAGATTTTGGAGAGTTTCATTGCTTATTAACTCCCATTCTGCAAGCAAAGCGTACTTTAAATGCTTAATTGAGTCGAACTGCCTCCCACCTTTATAAATCCTGGCTGAGAGGATACCCCAGAGGTCCTCAATTGGGTTCAAGTCAGGACTGATAGCCGGCCACTCCAGTACAGGTATTTTTCTTGAAGAAAAATAAGCCTTTGTGGCTTTTGATGTGTGGATTGGAGCGTTGTCCTGTTGAAAAATCCATCTGTCTTCGTAAAGATCGTCTGCAAAATCTATTAATTCACTCTCCAGCAATTGAATATAGATTTCTGAGTTTGTTCTTATTGGAATAAAACATAGCCGAGACTTTCCTGCATATCCGAAACAGGCCCAAATCATCAGTGATCCACCGCCGTGATTCCTCGTATGGCGAGTTTCTCTTGGTTTTCTTAAGTCACGCCAATACTTATGACAGCCATCAGGACCATCAAGATTAAACTTTTTTTCATCCGAAAAAATAACGTTTCGGAATTCTTCGGTCCAAAATTTGTACCTGTCAGCAAACGCCAAACGAGCCTTAAGATGGCGTGGCAATAGCATCGGTACAGCCACCCGGGAACTATGTTTAAGGTTACAATTTTCAGTTAAAATTTGATGGATCCGTCTTCTACCGACATTAAGCTCTAAATGACGTTTAATGCCTGTACAAGACATTTGATTGTTTACAGCCAGGCGCTTAATCTCACGCTTGCACCTATCGTCGATGTGGCTCGGTCTGCCACTGCGTTTAATCTGACCATAGGAGCTTGGATTTTTTTAGAAATTAGCTATCGTATTTCTGTGTCGAGACACTCTGGAAGCTATTTCAGTGATGGTAGCCCCACCTTCGTTCAATCCTTGGATTCGTCCGCGTTCCTCAGCTGATAAATGTGTTCCACGCGGCATTCTTAGGAAAATTAAAAAAAATTTTTTTGTGTTTCTGCAACAACTACTTAATTTACTCTCAACTTTTCATTTTTTATCAAAACACATCCAATTTGTTGCACGCCGCCCATTAAATGCACACTAATTGGTTTTTGCACATAAACTTATTTCCTAAGAAAATCAAATCTCGCCACTCAAATGTGTGATAACGGTACTAAGAATGATGACCAAAGAAGAATTATGCAAAAGCATTCTAAAAATAGATAACAACAAAAGACTTTTGCCCTACCTAGAACATATGTTCTGTTACTATTGAGGAAGAGAGAAACGAAAACATATTTGCACATATACTTATTGCACTGAGGTATAACTATAGCTGAAGCCAAATCATATATCGACGAAAAATATTCTCAGCATGTTATCTATTCATTTGATGTATCGCTGTGGTTAAGCTTAGAGCTCACATCAACAAAGATCCTGCCAAGCCAAAAATTCCAAAGGGGCCAATTGTTATGATTTGGGGCAGTGTGTCCAGATTTAAATTTGTAATTTCTGGTGTTCCGTACTTGCGAGTTGCGAGTTTAAAAAAACTGAGAAGCAATAGTTCGCTTCAATCACTGAGCCAACTCCCAAGCTCACCCTGACAATTACTCATAATCACATCTACTTGCTCCAAGCCCCCGGGGGTACAGCTGCCGCAGTGCAAACACAACAGTAATTATGTAATGAATAAAAGCCACATTTACCGTGCCCAGCACTGAAACTAGGACCCCGAATGTCCGTCTGTCGTCCGTCGCTCTTTTCAAATGCCTAGGCGACAGATACTGTAATTGAAATGAAAATTACTGCAGCTGGCAAAATGTGTGGTCATGGTCATGCTCCCTCCTCCCTCTGCCCCATGGTGGCATGGGATAGTTTTGTTGCAGATCCAGCTCCCCTTTGCCCCTGATGTGGGGTAAATGTAATTATGTATACGTCATGTGTGATATGGCAGCATAAGTTGAGCAAAATGTCTGCCAAAGCTTTTTAATTTTTGAAAATGAAAAACACCCAAGCACACTCATCACACACACACACAAACGCACACTCATGTCAAGCAATTTACTTGCGCTTTGTTGTGCAGCCGGCGGAAGATTTTAATGATGGAGTCGGCGCCATCATTGCCGTTTCCTGCAATTGCTTGCGATGAGCTGCCATCGCTGATTTCATTTAATTACTGCTAAATATTTGCCTTGCCAGCACTTGATGCATCCGGATCAAAGTGGCTGCACAAATTGGCCGATACGTGCTGGGAGGCGGAAACTAAAACTGAAAGTTTATTTAGGACGTAGACTCCACCTCGATCAATACACGCAATTCCCAACAGCCAACTGCCGTCATAACTGGCAGCCAAGAACAAGGCAAACAAAATTAATTTAATTTGCTCTGCTGCTCTGGCGCTCGTGTCTGTGTGCGAGTGTCAGGGATTAAATTGCATGAAATTTAATGCAATTTAAAAAACATCAATTCTCTGGGACGCCGCTGCTGGCATCGTCATGTTTTGCAAAGGCACAAAATGGATTTTCCGCACGCACACGATGCCAGCAAATGCCATTTAAGCTGCAATAATAAAGCAGAATCACAGGATGCATCTGCATCCGGTCGTTGACGTGGCCGCCATTACAGTCTTTACGTAGCTGGCGAATTAACTCCTGACGCCTGCTTCTGTCGGGCTGGGAATAAGGATTTCATAGCATACTCTTAATTAATGATAAATATTACCCCGAAGAATTTGAGGCTAGCGCGGAATTGCCGTGACCACGGAAGACTCCTTAATGCGGGCGATTGAATGAGTTGTCACTGAAGCAACAAAAGGCGAACCGTGCATCCATTGTCGAGCCGCACAAGTGTCAAACGCAATTTGATGGAATAATTAATTAAGTGATCGACCTTTTCATCATGCCAGCGTCCGGACAAACTGTTTGATTGCATTCGTTGTCTTCCCCTGGACAATAACTTGAAAGAATTGATAGGGCGATATGGTGGTCAAATATCAAACTTTACATATGTCACAATTACCGTCCCATTGAAAATAGGTAAAAGGGGATCATTATACTGTGAAAATCTCTATAAATATAAAAGAGAGTGTCCTGACTGACTGACTGACTGATTCACTGATTCACTGACTGATTGGCAATCATCGCACAGCTTAAACGCTAAGATACAGAAAGACAGGAGTTTCTGTTAGTGGTGGTTCCACCCGGAAAAGTCGGAAAAGCGTCGGAAAAGTTTGTATGGGAAAAATGTTATATTTCATCCGATTGACTTGAAACTTGGTTTGTACTGATAGTACGCGAAATAATTCGACACGTGTTTTCCCGATTTTCGAAAAATCCGCCCACGAGGAAAATGGCCGGAAAATTCTGCATGCAAAAAAATATTTTTCATCCGATTGGCTTCAAACTCGGTTTGTAAGTACGAAATAGTTTTAAATGTAATCCGGAAAATTTCCAGAAAATTTTGCACCTGATTTACTTCTCGGTTTAGGTGCGAAATAATTTCAAAGTGATTTTGCCATGTCGGAAACCACTAGGCGTGAAAATGCCTGGAAAATTCTAATGCAAAATAGCTTTTTTCATCCGATTGGCTTGAACTTGGTTTGTGGGGATAGAATACAAAATATTTCGAAATGTGATTTTTCCAGTTGGAAAATTTGACTGTCGGTCGGAAAATTCTCGAAAAATTTTGCATAAAAACAACTTTTTCATCCGATTGGCTCAAAGTCAGTTTGACGATCAAAATGAAAATTCTTTTTGTGATTTAATTTTTCAGGGGAAATAACCCCGGGTGCCCACTGGGAAGTGAATGGGATGTGGGTGGGATGTGAGTGGGATGTGAGTGGTTTGTTGTTTTGGAAAAAGTGGAAAGTGGGTGGTAAAGTTGTGAAAAGTGGGGGGTAAAGTGGTGGGAAGTGGGCGGTGCGGGAAGTTGGTGGGATGTGGGCGGAAAGTGGGTGGGAAGTTAGTGGGAACTGAGGGAAATGGGGAGTAAAGTGGGTGGATGAAGGTAGACTGTAGGTGGGAAGCGTATGGGATGTGGGCGGGAAGTGGGAGGGATGTGGATGGGATGTGGGCGGGAAGTCGGAGGGAAGTGGGAGGGAAGTGGGTGGGATGTGGGCGGTATGTGGGCGGAATGGTGGCGGAATGTGGGTGGGAAGTGAGTGGAATCGGATGTGGAGTGGATGGGGGGGGATGGGGAGTTGGTGGGAAAACCCATCAGCAAAGAGCATACTGTTGAAGGCGCAGCGAATCGCGTCGGGTTATTTCTCTATCTAATATATAAAAAGAGTGTCCCTGACTACTAATTCACTGACTGACTGATTGGCAATCATCGCACAGCCTAAACGGTAAGAGATAGAAAGCTGAAATTTGGACAGGAGTTTCTGTTAGTGGTGAAAAAAAGAGAGAAGACGGGGTTTTGGAAAATTCCACCCGGAAAAGTCATAAAAATCGTCGGAAAAGTTTGTATGGGAAAAATGTTATTTTTCATCCGATTAACTTGAAATTTGGTTTGTAAGGATAGAATACGCGAAATAATTTGACACGTTTATATTTATTATTATTTGTTATTTTGCATCCGATTGGCTTTAAACTCGGTTTGTAAGGATAGAATACGAAATAGTTTGAAACGTGACTTTCCGATGTTGGAAAATTTTACCCAACGGTCGGAAAATACCCGGAAAATTCTGCATGAAAACAACTATTTTTCACTACGATTGGCTTGAAACTCGGTTTGTAGGGATAGAATACGAAATATGGAAAGGAATGTGGGTGGGATGTGGGTGGTATGCAGATTTGAAGTGGGTGGGATGTGAGCGGGAAGTGGGCGGGATGTGGGCGGAAAGTTGGTGGAAAGTGAGTGGGAACTGGGGGAAATTGGGTTTAAAGTGGGTGGGATGTGGGTGGACTGTAGGTGGAAAGTGGATGCGATGTGGATGGGATGTGGGCAGGAAGTGGGAGGGATGTGGATGGGATGTGGGCGGGGAAGTGGGAGGGATGTGGGCAGGAAGTGGGGGGAAGTGGAGGAAGTGGGGCAGGGAGGTGGGCGGGGGGGTGGCGGAAGAGTGAGTGGGAACTGGGTGGAATGGGATGAAGTGTGGATGGGAGGGATGGGGGTGGAAGTTGGAGGGAAAACCCATCAGCAAAGAGCATACTGTTGAAGGCGCAGCGAAGCGCGTCGGGTTATTTGCTAGTTTGCTAGTCTATATATATAAAAGAGTTCAACCTGACTAATTGACTGACTGACTGGTGACCGTCGCTTAGCCTAAACCATAAAAGATAGAAAGATGAGATTTTCACAGTTGTTCTATCTTATGCT